>CAXKVY010001233.1:0-277893 GCA_964058915.1 Tetropium fuscum | reverse complement strand
GTTGTGAACTCCTTAAGCGAGAGAAGCGAGAATCAAAATGAGACGGTGTAATGTCCCAGAGCAGGGACGCGGACGATATTCTTCAGATTAAATTTAATATGGATTCATATAAAGACATATAGACATATTTGTTGGTGTTAATTTTAATAACATAAATACCACGTTTATCAGAGTATAGAGAAGCTAGTGATTTCACCTTTATACCAAGACCATTTCAATACGACAGGCGTCTCCATACATATATAATATATTGTATGCCAATCCGTATAAACTGTCGACTCACTATAACTTCTAAAATATAAAGACTAAGTAAATCGCAGCGTTATTCTATAATCTACGATGAAAAAACTATTAGCTAGATGTCGCCGATTATTACCAATTATTTTATTCTTCCCGTCGACCAAGTTAGACGAAACTTTCCACTTCTTCGACCAAACGCTGACTGTCTACTTTTTTTGGCTTTGGGTCCGTATCCACATTATGGAATCAGCGGGATCCTCTTATGTAACTAGTTGAAGGTCAAACTAAATGAAATTTTGGATAATGTTTACATCCCTTTCTATTAGGTACCGGCAAATTTACAGGTAGGTACATAGAGTGAAACTATTGAATCTCTTTTAGACTATTTTATAAATTATAATCATATTGGCTTAAGATGGTTCAAATAACAAGTCAATAGAAACATGAAAAGGAGTGTTAGCTTGCAAAGTGTCATGGAAAGATAATTTTTGGAATGAACTTCTATTGTAAATAGGTTAGTAAAACGTCAAATTTTCGACTTTGAAACCACGACGCCATATTTGAAACTAGCTACAAAACCGTAGATTTAATCCACGCAACCCACGTCAATTGGTGTTTTTATAAAGAATATGGTTTATTAAATTTTCTGCCGCCTTTGTATATTTGCAACTTCTTTCCTACCGGAAAATGGTTGCTGAAATGGAGATTGTCATTTAAAAGTAAACAAATACGCTTTTCATTCTCAATATAACTTTATTAACATGTTTTTTTTTGTATTCTACCCCGCACCGTTGAGTAGAGTAGAGGGTGACATTGAAAAGTAAACAAATACACTTTTTCTAATTTTGACATGTAAAATGACACTTTTCAAAACCCTTTGACGTTAGAAAACGTCTTATTTATCACAACCATTTACGGAAAGTAAAATATTACGCAACTGGTTATGTAAAGTTCATACCGTAGTAGGTTATTTAGACCTGAAAAGCTATATGACAGTTACGAGCTGTCACACCGTTATAACTTACTAGATTGTTTTTAAACGTATAAAATTCAGTTTCCTTCTCATAAAATATAAAATTGGTGAAAATTAGAAAAAATCTTGTATGAAACATGTTAGGAAACAGTATTTTGTGTAACTCGCATCCTTTTGCGGGATCCGCAGAAATATGCTCGTTATACAAAGTAGAACTATTCCCAACTGATTACATAAAGACTATTTCATTACCAATATCGCTTTATAGTCATATTTTTTTATATTCTACTCCTTTCCACACCACTGCTGAGAAAAGGCGCATTTTATTTATATGGTTTCCCCAGTAGGCCTAATCTACAATTGATGGTCAAACCAACGTTTTATTTTCTTCGACGGGCCAGGTAGATATTTGAAGATCTTCATTTTAGTTTTCTTCGTCCGCGGTGGTATCATTCATGTCAATCTCCGCGATCTTAGTGACTCAACTTTATATTTATTATTGGAATCCTCTGACAGCACGTCTGCTATATTATCGAGTGAATCACCTGCGCATAATAGATTTACACAATACGTGGCATTTTATAGTACAGTAGATATAGGTATAAGAGCGTGCTTATTTCCAACGAAAATCTCCACTTCAAGTGTGTATAAACCATTTGTCTGGGAAGAAAGTTGCACACAAAAAATGTAGGATATCTAATAACTTAATTTTTTATAATAACAGAAATTTACATGGTTTACTAGATATTCGCGAAAAAGCGATTTTTTCGTAGATACCTATTTTTTAATATGGCAGCGCGAGTGTCATCGTCTCATGGGCGAAAACTTGGGGTTTTATTAACCTCACCCCAATAAAGGTCCATGTTCAAAATTATCTCTCCATAACGTCTTGCAAACTAAAATATATCTATTGCTTGGACTCAAATAATATTCGGAAAATAATGTTAATTCCTAGCGACAGTAGTTAAAATACAATGTAAATGTTCATAATAAGGGTAACTTATTTTGATTCCCTAATCGGTGGTCTATTAAAAAACTCAAAAGACTGTTTATTGAGAAAATAATATAGTATCTAAGTGTAAGTAGTAGAAGTTATTTATACAGATAAATAAGAACAGCACCCATGGAAGTGGTGGACAAAAATATAGCTCACTTATTCCATGCCATCCCTTCGTTATCTAAGTAAATTAATACGACTGTAACATCAGTGGTATATACATATACCGCTGATACACTGTGGTATATACATATACACATATTTTATGTTGGTATATAAATATTTAGTATAAATGCATATAACTTAAAAACATTAGTTTATATCTAGATATGGATTGGATAGTAAAGTTAAACTAAAATTTCTTGGACAATGTATTGACTAAATACACCTGAAAAAGTTAAACAAAATTATTTTAAAACAAAAATTATGGCACATTATTTAATGTATGTAATGATGGCTATTGTTTATAAGTGTGAAAGTAAATCACCCTAATGAACAATAGTTATCACATACTAGTAGAATACTATACTTTGCCCATCGTGCCATTAACGCCAATTGTTTAATAAAATAAAAAATAATTTTATAATCGTACTTAATAACTAATCAATAGTTTTATTTATTTTTGGTAACAATAAATATTTAAAATTTGCTCAATATTTATAATTTCACACTTACCACAATAACTCTATATATTTATTTATATTTAACCCTATTTATTTATATTATTGGTAGGTAATGGGTTTAATATATATTTTACAGCAATAAATAAATATTCTCATCTTGTAGCCGCCATCTTAACTCTATATTATAATAAAAAAATCGTGATTTTTGCTACACCAAAAACCCCGAGAAAAGAATTTAAGTGTAATCGGACTGTAAATGGCCGAAATGTCCGCCATCATCAAGCCGTCATCTTGAATACCTATTTATTCTGACAAAAAATTGTATTAAGCTACCCATAATTTCCGAGACACCGATTTTAAGTCGATTATTAGGCCACAAATGGCAAAAATGTCCTCCATATTAGCGCCCCATCTTGAGTATACATTTTCTTCTTGATACCCCAAATAATACCGAGATACTTGTGAGACAGATTTTCAGTAGCTTCGGACCATATAACGGCGATATACATCCGCCATTTTAAAAATTCATCAGTAGATACTTCAGAGATCAGTAGGATCTTCAGAGCAGTGTACGACCTGTTTCTCTGAAGATCCTCAATAAAGGTGAAAGCACTTGTACAACTTCTAAGTGGTTTGTTTCCGTGTGTATGTCCAGATATAGCACTGGTAAGTGTATCCTTATCATTCGTCTATTTGCTTATTTTTCTCTATGTAATGAAATGCTACAAACCCAAGATTACTTTTCACAAAACAAATATGAATAGCAAAGAACTTCAAAGCTAATATATATATATATATATATATATATATATATATATATATATATATATATATATATATATATATATATATATATATATATATATATTAGGGTACTTCGTTGAGACGACTATTTTTTTTTCTCACTCCATTGACGAAGTATTACTCTAAACATATAAAAAAAATTCCCACCAAAGGAGAGCTCTTAATTTTAATTTTAAGTACTCGCTAAATGAATTTGAATTTTTTTGCTAGAAATTCCAAAAAAAAGAATTCGATAATAAATTTTATCATCTTACGAATATATTGATTAATATAATAAAATAGACGTCATTGAAATGTACTTCAAATGTCTTTGTTTGGCCGTTCGGTAGTTTGTAGTTTCCGGCAAAAGGGCAAAAACGGCAAAAAAATCACGTTTGTTATATGGGAGCCCTTCAAATATTTATTTTATTTTAATGGTAGTATCTCGTCTGACCGGTGACCCCGGCATTTATTAGCATACATTTATTAGCATATTTTGATAAATTAATATGAAATTAAAATCTAGTATTAAATTAAAATGTACTATATAAAATATCACTCCATGTGTTTATAAACCGCATTTGGTATAGGTCTGTTATCGGCTCGTTGGTCTAGGGGTATGATTTCCGCTTAGGGTGCGGGAGGTCCCGGGTTCAAATCCCGGACGAGCCCAGTACTTTTTTATTCAATTTTATGGAACAATTCAATAAAAGATAGTTATTAATTTCTTATTTTAACATTTACACAACTTTCTATCTCGGTAATAATTGCAATATTATAGGAGCCTTACCTATACCAATTCGAATTTTAAGAGAATCTATATGACCCCTGGCGGCTGAATGCTGAAATAATCTCTAGTACATTGTACATGACTGATTGTCTTTTTTTTTACAATTTCAACAATACCAAACCGGAAAATACTTATATACCTAATAACGACCTGTTCTACGGAAACGATATACCTACCTACTAAATATTAGTTTGGATATCCGTCATGGCTCTGAGGTCTTAATTTGAATATCCAATTAACTAATAAACTACCTACATATCACATACATTATACCTACATACTATCACACTATCACTATTTATAATAGCACCATCATTAATTTTATCCATTTATCAACACCTAATTTGTCAGCTATATAAATAAATGACCTTATAGCGTATTCGTTTATACTTCCAGAATTTTTTAGGCATAATTAGGTAGGTACCTAATAGGATTACAATTTTACCTTGACACATTAGTAATCACTTAGGTATATGGTATACGAATTATAAATTATATGTACGTACCTAGGTACTTAAGACTACAATAATATTTGTACTTTGTACTTACGAGCTAGTAAAGAGCAATCAATTTTCAGTAGAAACAGGACGGATATCAAGAAAAGTACCTTATTAATTTTACAATTTTATTAATTAATTTCCAACAAGGTATTTTGGATCGACGATATTATCCATCACTCATCACTCACGTCCCATTACCCTCAATTATTTTATAATTAATTATAATTACTTTATTTTCCAAGAAAAGCTGCTTGCTTTATCTTTCAGCGTAAGTAGATATGATATCAGTGTACAATAATAACACACCTAAATAGATTATATTATGTATACCTACATACCTACATCAAGTAATTAATATTATTAAACTGAAGCACTTTATTGTTTTAGTAATTGATATTGCGTCCAGCTATTTTTAACAAGAGAAATTATTGTCGTCAGGATATAGCTATTAATATGTAGGTGCCTAATTTTATAATGTTAAACTAATGTTAACAATGCCACTCCCAAAAAAAAATTCAATCGTATACACGTCTCTCCGGATGCCGCGCTTTTTATTAACATGATATCTCAATGACAAAACGTTCAAACAACGTAAGATTTTGCAGAAAAATCGCGTTTGTGTAATAGCAAGACCCTATTTTTTTAGCGAGATACAGTAATAAATGCCACCACCGTGTGGTCTCAAAAAATATAAAAATATATATCGATAATAACATAATATACGTAGTACAGTTCCGAACTTTAAAATTTCAATTACGAAGAGACTGAAAATTTGTATCTCGGGTTTTTGTTTCTGGTGTAACAGATCAAGAACTGTTTGTCAAAATGAATATTTAAGATGGCGACTACAAGACGGGGGATATTTTCACCATATTATGGTCCGAATGGACTCGAAATCGGTGTGACGGGAATGTTGCTCATGAATGAGAATGAGATCACAATTTTTTTGTCAAAATAAATACTCAAGTTCCGGACATTTTGTCATATATGAATTCGTTAGATATATCAAGAATTTTAGGGTCGCTGATCGCGAAATATTTTGTCAAATTAATATTCAAAATGTCTGCTCCAAGATGGCTCTCACATTTTGTATTTTACGGTCATGCGTCTTAAAATGTGTATATCTGGGTTTTTGGGATAGAAGATCACGATTCATTTGTCAGAACATATTCTAGATGGCGGCTCTAAGATTCCAGACGTTTTCGTCATTTATGGCCTTATTCAACTCAAACCCGATATCCCAGTGTTTTCGGAGTCTCAGATCACCATTTTTTTGGTCAAATTGCCTGACTAGACTCAAAATGTTTCTTGATTTTTATGGTGTAGCAGATCACGATTTTTTTTCATAACAAATATCTGAGGTGGCGATTATAAGATGAGAAGCTTTAATTTTCTTCGTAAATAAAACATATATATATATATATATATATATATATATATATATATATATATATATATATATATATATATATATATATATATATATATATATATATATATATATATATATATATATATATATATTTGTACCTAGATACTTTTCCAAACTGACGAGCATGTTTGTTATAAATAAATGCATTTTGCATCTGCAGGAATGTATTGTTACCATGTCTAGAGCTATTATTTTTGTGCACTTACTTCTAAATGCATGTCATCAAGATTAATATTATATCTAATATTATCGTAGACCTAGATCAGTGAACATAATATTGTATATATATACCTACTAAACAGGGTGTTTAATAATGAGTTGTTCACAGAGCAACAGTAAAATCCTGGTAAGTCCTGATTTAAGGCCATTCATAATTTTGCTGTGCATTGTAGAGGGCGCTACCTACATCACATTTCGTATGTAAAGGTATCTTTTTGTGCCTTTGTAATATCTGCATTTTAAAAAAATATCGCGTTACCTATATTTTCTACGGGAAAATGGCATTCTTTTTAAATGTCTCTCGTAGTGAACGTTTCCGAGATAATTGCAGATACACATTTCGGTGAAACATATCGGTCACTCTTATCATCTAGGCTCTTATCGTTACAAATAACTCTTTTATATAAGACATAACGTAAAATAGCAAAATCTAAACGAAAAAATATGACAATGGTTTCTGAAATAACAGGGTGAGTTACTGAGTTACAGGGTGGTTAAATTATTACACATAGTTTGACACCCTGTATTATGAACATTTTGCTAATGTCATATTTGGCAGATCGCTATATTGTGACGTCAGGATTTTACTGTTGCTCTGTGTATAATTAATTATGAAACACTCTGTAGATGTATGATAAAAAAATCGTTTATGAAGAATTAAACCCTTCAATATTAAATGCATAAGCATACGAAATACTCCAAAAAATTGTATGTTTCCCATTTATAATTATATATTTACAAATTTTGGAAAATTCTTACCATATTAAAAAAAGGCTGATATATTGTAGTATATTTATTGTATGTATTAAGAGATATGGATATATTCTAGGTGAGTACTTTAAAACGCTATATTTTAATATATTTTATAATTTTATTTCTCAAAAAAGTTGGTAGGTACATTTAATTTTTATTTTTGTATAATATGTTTAAACCTTGGATATAGCTCTACCCATTGTATTTAGATACAGTTACAATAAGACTTATTATAGTTGTTTCCTCTATATTCCATAGATTTAGATAGATATTACATTGTCACCTGTAATTTAGTGTTTAAATAAACATGTACTCATTAATGTACTTTCTTTATTTACCTTCCTATGAGCAGGCGTTTACCAGAGAAAGTATTTGAGAATATTCCTTTTGGATTTCAGATATTCCGGTAATGGATACCAAACCAGTTGCTGAATCCTACAATACAGAAATAAAACATAAATTTTAATAAACAATGTATATATATATATATATATATATATATATATATATATATATATATATATATATATATATATATATATATATATATATATATATATATATATATATATATATATATATATATATATATATGCCATCAATTTTGGGGTGCACATGATCAATAAAATTTGCTGAATCAAATCAGTTCAAGGCCATATTATATATTATCCAGTGATATTTCGTTAACTAGGGGTTTATCTTTAATCTATGTAAATAAAACGCACCAAAACGTAATTCGCATGTATTTGCTTCGTGCAGTCACTAATAACATATTCTTAATAGGTTCTAAATGACCAATGGATATCGTGATTTATGTTGCTTATTTAATTCTCAATTTAATCTGATTTATATCTACTAATGGGATATTTCCAGATTATTAGGAAATAGTTATTTGAAACAGATATTTGAAAATTATGTTAGGCAAATTATAAATAATTACTGGGCAGTATGCTTGTAGTCAGAAATACCCGAATTGTTAGATTTTCTTTGATCAAAGAAATTATATTAGCTGGGATTGTAGAAACTTTTTTTATAGAGAAACAACGTATCTTCAGCTAATCAACAAGTACCTACAAATCCTGCCAGATCAAGACAAAATAATCTTGGCACGCAAGATCTATACCAAATATCGACCATTCTATAGCCTTTTATAGGATCAATGTCAACCACAGATTATTATTAGCTGAACTTAAACAAATGTGTTTTACAGTGTTTTACCTCAAACGTGCTAATGTGGATTGTAACTATGCACCTATCCTAATATATATAAAATTTTTGCAATAGTGAACTTGCACATTTTTGTTTTTGAAGTGAATACTTCTTTAGCCGCATGATTTTCCAAGGTCGCGTCACGACACATTATAACATTTTTGTCTCGCAAGTGAGAAAAGCATATGACAGATACGAGGGAGAGAGAGAGAGAGAGAGAGAGAGAGAGAGAGAGAGAGAAACAGATATATCGAGTGCAGATTTAACTTGGGCAACGATCCCCCACAAGTGTTCTGAAGCAGAAAGCAATTTTGATATAATTTATAAACGATCGTGACAGAATAGGAATTAACCAGAATACAATATTACTTATGCATATCCTGCTGGATGTCTCTGGATTGGGCTTTCGAATCTGATCCAAATGGATGATGATCTTTTTGCGGGTGATACGTCCTTGCCACTACTCCACTTTCTTCGTGAAAATATCGGTTAACGACCGGAACATTGCCACGACTAAATCAGGAACAACGATTATGCTATATTCTTGAGAAATCTACACCATTTAGAATCACGTATCAAGAATCAATATATGTCACACTTCAGTACCATAAAGCAAATATGTACAATACCTCTCTCTGCTCCCTCTCTCTTTATATCTTTCTCTCCTCCCCCCCTCTCTCTCTCTCTCTCTCTATCTCTCTCTCTCTCTCTCGCACTCTCTCAACGAATCGGTAACGAAGTATTCACTTCTATCACGTGTACTGTGCTGCGCGTGGATTTTTTTGCATAACATGTTCTGTTATTCAAAAATACTATATGCAAAATATGATTCCTTAATTCCTAATAATCAATTTGTTGTAAATTATTTAATAAGTTTAGGGCGCGTGCGACTCGTTTCAAACAGACCCAGAAGCGAAGGAGTAGTCATGACGTCATATCTTATGAGCAGTGTTGTTCCATTGCAGGTGCTACATTGATCATTTTGTCGTAGAATACTGTGCCATAATTTAAACTGAGTTTTTGAGATGGAAAAAAACTACTTATCTAGTATTGTATTGTACCATTATGTAAGAATACTACCAAATTTTACATATATATTTCGTAAACTTTCATTCTAGCTATAGTTAAAGCGCTTCATCTGGCGCTTTAGCAAGGATGTAAAACAAATGAAAGAGATATTTCGCAGAATATTAAATGGCTCCAAGTATGTGAAGATAATTTTAATGTAAGTAGATACATAATTAAGTACTTATTTTTTCATATTTATTAACAATACATTTATACTAATAAGAATGAAGCTAGATTTGGTAATTAATTGCCCTTTGGACTTATGTTTTTCCGTATGTTTTTTTTTCATAATGTGGTAATATACGTTTAGAAGTGTTTCTCAATCAATGAAATGTTCTGCAAGTATGAATCGGTGGAGACATAGTCGTAAAATGTAAGGTAAACCGACCCGCAAACGTTAAGTATGGTTTGACGTCACAGCCAATGGAATATCGTTCAGAGCCATTTGAATGTTACCCTTGTTTAGATTATGTATAGTGCCTTATTTTATTATTACAACTTTTTATGAAACTTAGTATTACAACTTTTTTTGTGTTTATTACTACAATTTTTATATTTTATTAAATTATTAAATTAGCTGAAAGTTTCTTATTGGTGAATAATATAAAAATTTTCGTGTTCGTTTAGGTATGCCACAGGGACACATTGTGGACAAACTCTGTTTAAGTTTGTGAATGATATTGCTCAGCACCAATTATTTACAATGTTAGTATTAATTTTTTTTATTGTTATTCTTCTTAGTAGATGCGCGTTTAATTTTTTGCATAATTATACCTCCACCGCAAAATAAGGTACCGTTCCAATGACCAAGACAAATACAGCGGCTTTGTTTTAACTGCGGAATACGAAGACACTTAGGATCCTCGTATTATTTTACTCTCGTATATTATAGTCTTTTACATATTTACTCTAAAGCAATTAGTTGAGCTCTTAAGCTATTTAAGAGGTGACTAAGTTTATATAGGGACTATAAGGTACAAGAATTATTGTCTTATTACCTTGAAAAGTAAGTCCTTTTTGCCGTTAAATGATCCAAACAGTTTGAAATAATCTGCCCTACTTGTATATTGAGTGCTTGCAGATATTAAAGCATTCCTTATTTCATCAACTTCGCTTTCAGTCTTTGAGTTTCCAGTTACAACCTATAACAGATATGATTACGGTAAGTAAATTGATATCTGTATAAAAATTAAGTAGTAACAAACCATGTGTGGTGGTGCGTGGGCCAGGTAACAGGATGCATATTGATCCACGGGGGCACGACCTCCGCTCGGACAAAGAAGTTCGTAGTCGGATGATTTCAAATTGAGAGCCCATTTGTCTGCGTTTTTACCATCTAAAAACAAAACACGATATTAGGGATTTATATATCTGCAACATGAGTACGGGACTTAGTAGACCTGAAGAAGGGCAACATATATATTTGATTTTACAAATAATTTCGGTAATAACGGGTCTTCATTAATGTTTGTAAACCACGTTACCATACTTTATGCAATTATTAACTTATCATACAATTACTAGATAAATCACTATAATATTATTATAGCAAAATATCTATCAAATCTCAGTGACGTACCTATTACATATTACGTTTTAATTTTAAATTGCGTTTTCGTTTTACATTCCCACTTGCTTACAACTTGCATGTATCTGCGTCAATTGAAAGTGAATTAGTTAATTCATTTGATAAGTAGTTAGCCTGCTGTGTATGGTGAATATGAAGGATTTAATTCAATAAATGCGAATATAAAAATTTGAGGTTAAATGATTGTTTATAACATTTAAGGCATGGTTCCACAGTCTGTACTTAAATATTATCCTTAACATCAACGAACAACGAACAGAATATAGCGGAACGCCAACCAGCTACGTGAAAAATTTGTTTCAAGTGAAAATACAATAGACAAGTCATAACGATAATTATAAAATATCAATCACAATAAACCGTGTCTAAATTGAAGGATTAATGCAAAAGCATCAGTGTAAATCAGGAGTTCGAGTGTTTTAACTAGGAAGAAAATCAAAATGTCGAGGCAACGCGTCACACAGAAAGTGAAGTTACACGACATATATTGAGTTTAACGGTATTATAGTATTTAGAATTCAATATTATATAATATCATAACCGAAATGTAATAGTTTTAAGTGAAATTAAATAAATTAAATATAATGAATCAATCTGATTGGCTAGATCAAAATAACATAACAAGGAAAGAAGTAGGTAACAAAGAAGTTGCATTTGTTTTTATTACGGTACATCCGTAGAAACTACAAATATTATTGAGAGTCTAGCTAAGGCGTTCGAAGAAGTAACAGCCACGCTCCTGAATTTCAAAAAAATTTATTGTAAAATAAATGTAAATTTAAAGTAATACTCGTAAATTTGTGCTAAATAAGCAATAATACCAGTGTAAATGGTCTACAAGCTGAAAGAACTGCATGTATAAGTGTCTTCGTCGTTTTTACAAGTAAGAAATGAAAGGTTTGGTAACGGCCCAGCCCAGTAGAAGAAATTTGCGATCAATAGAACAAACAAGAAAAGGAAGCAATATTTCAATAATCAAAGGAATAGAATATTATATACTACAGTAGCAGTAAGTAATAAATTTGAGAGTGAATTAATCCCAAGGCGAGATCCAATAAAGGTGGTCAGCATTCCAGAGGCAGTTTAGCGACATTCCGCTAGATGACACCACCACCAGAGCCCAGCGGCATTTGTTGGTTCGTGTACCAGTGAAACCAAAAAAGTTATGTTTTGTGCGTGGTGATAAAAGGATTATTAATATATTTTTCAATGTAATACACAATTCAAAATTTGCTAGTATTAAGGAATATTGTGTCAGAGGACTTAGTCACATGTAATAGATTTAAGTTACGTAGGTTTTGGCGCACGGTAGGAATAAGGTTTTAAGAATTTGTTTAATTTTATTAACCATATCTGTCAATAAACAGAGTAATCAACTTATTCTTTATTGTTTTTTTGAAAATTTCAGGAAATAATTTAAAACTAATACAATTTGAGCTTCACTAATTAATTAAATTAATAAAATTTTGCATACTATCAAATTGATTATTTTGAGTCAGTAACGTCATATCACAAGTATTTTTAAAGAAATTTATATAATAGACCTAATTGGACCCCCTCTAAGACTATAGAGTGCTCATTACTAAAGTGATCGTTCAATTAAAATAAAAATTAGTGCTCATAGAACTGGCGCCCATAGAACAGAGAATTAAATATGGAAGAAAATAGAGTAAGTATCCTATAATCAGATTAAATATTTCTCAATCGTATTGAGAAATATGATATGAAATATGATGATAGATTTCTCAATCATAAAAAAATATCTGTGAATTACACTTTCAATAATTTCTATAATCTCCAAATCATCTTCGAAAGCACGAGCTGCCAAATTTATATCCTTGATTGCTTCCAACAACTTTTTCCACAATTCAAATGGAGGTTATGATCTCTCCCTTTGCAAAGATAAACCCCAAAATATGTAAAGTTTATAATTAACTGGCACTAGAATGGCTAGGTTAAAATAAAAATTTTGTGAAATTCTGATGGCGCATTTTTGGCAGAACTTATGTTTGCTTATGTTAGAATTTATGTTTGCGGAACCAAAAACAACATTCTAAATGTTTTTATAATTAATTTGCAATTTGCTTTCTTATTTTTGTGTTTTACATTGCAATACATTGCATTTGTAGGAAATATCTGAAATAATTATTCATTAGTTACTAAATTGTGTTAAGGAAATGAAATGCTTTGTATACATTAAATTCATGATTTTCTCATTTTGCACAGTCACAATACATCCTCTGTATACTCTTCAATACGAAAAAGGAAATACGTTCATTTTAAATATTCATTGTGTATCATTTTACACCTATGGTGAAAGGCATAACAACCGTAGTTCCGCTAATGATGTAGTGTCGGTCGGTTGCAAACTTTCAATAAGTCACGTGGTTTACAGTTATTAATAAAGACCCGGTAATAGCTCGTAAGATGGAAACTTGTAAACCCAACAGAAAAATACTTTATTTGTGCTCTCATAAAACTGCTGAGAAGTGCAATAGCGATTCTTTTTATTTGTGTTACTACAAACGCAAAGGGGCTAATTCTGATCTTACCGGTGTTTCCAGGAACAGTAACATGTTTCACAAAAGCCACATCTCCGCCTCCTTCAGCCAAACATCTAAAAGCTCCCGTGTAACCACTATACGACTCGGTAGAATCGAAGTTACATTTGGTTGTGGCATCGTCTTTATCGACGTTGCCCGAACAAAGACTACAAAGCTTGTCCGTTACTTGTTCACTCAGACCAAACCTAAAGGTTAAACACATTATAAATTTACATAGAACTTCTTCTCTTTTACATAATCTTAATTAGGTAGTTAATCTTAATTAGGTTAGTTGTGCTACCATTTTGACAGTGTAGAAGTGTCACTTCTATTGCGTTTGCGGCATATAAGTGCCACTCCAGCGGTGTATAATACTTATACGCCGCTCTAATACACTCATTTCTATTTATCATATCAAACAATGATATTTCGATGGATTTCTTCTTTATCCGACATATCTAACACGTGATTACAAAACTATATATATATATATATATATATATATATATATATATATATATATATATATATATATATATATATATATATATATATATATATATATATATATATATATATATATATATATATATATATATATATATATATATATATATATATATATATATATATATATATATATATATATATATATATATATATATATATATATATATATATATATATATATATATATATATATATATATATATATATATATATATATATATATATATATATATATATATATATATATATATATATATATATATATATATATATATATATATATATATATATATATATATATATATATATATATATATATATATATATATATATATATATATATATATATATATATATATATATATATATATGCGGCAGATATGCATTTTCTAACGGCAGATATGCATTTTCTATATGGTCGTGCTGATGGAAATGCATTAGAAGATGGAAATGCAATAGTCGCCTGACATGGCTCCTAAACATAGCTTTTAAAAAATAATTATGGTTATTTTTTGGTACGCCATACATAACAACTTAGATGATAGAACTCAGATGGATACTATTTACACTGACTTTAGTAAAGCATTCGATAAGATAAGTTATAACATTCTCCTTACTTGAATCATACATAAAAAATAGATATCAGTTTGTGACAATGCAAGGTTTTCATTCAGCCTTACGTGGCGCAACCTCAGTGCCGCAGGGATCACACCTGGGTCCTCTCTTATTTATCATTTATGTAAAAAATATACATCTATGTTTTCAACACAGTAATTTCTTAATATATGCAGATGATCTAAAAATTTTCACTAAGGTAATATTGATCAGTGATTGCCACAATCTTCAAAGTGATCTTGATCGCGTAGTTAATTTTTTGCAACAACAATGGATTATCGCTCTACTTCTCGAAATTCTGTTGCATAACATTCACTAGGAATTTGAGGCCTGTTGATTTTTCTTACCATTTGAACAACAATTTATTAAACCGTGTAAGTAATATCAAAGATCTGGGCGTAATTTTTGTTTCAAAATTACTTTTCCACTTGCACAACATTGACTCGGTAGTAAATTCATCTTCGATAATGCTGGGATATATATGTAGAACGTGTAAACCATTGTCAAAGATCAAGGCGATTATGGGTCACTATGGGTGTATACAATGCTTTTATCTTCAGTAATGTTATATATTGTTAGTATTGTTATTATTGTATTCTTTTCCTCTTTTTTTTGTTTTATGATTGTTTTATGATTGTACTATGTCAAACGTTACAACGATAAAAAATATGATCACGTGGATACTGTAGTTAGTACACGGAAATTAGTCAAATAGCGGAATAGAAGAAAAAAATTATAATAAGCTGGAATTTCTAGAATTATGTGTATAAGCTTATGTGTATAAGAATACATATCAAAGCTTCATCCCTATCTCACCCCCTTTAAGGACACCGCTCGGCTTTTTTACAATATCTTTTAAACGCTTTATCTTAGGGAAAAATATAAGTACAGGAAAAGGTTTGTAACAAAATTCTCTACAAAAAAGATTGTATAGTATGTATCGATTTTTCTATTACTTTTTATGTTATGAAATCGTAAACTATAGCATTAAACAAAAATGAAAGCCTCCTTATATTGAATACGGTACTTTCAAATGATGCAACACAATCCTAATCGCCTAATTCATGCACATGTTAGAGAGAGAGAGGTTGTTTTGACCTGCCTATGCCTTTTGCTTTGAACTTGCCTTGCTAATCTGAACGGCTGTGTCTTTATCTATATTTGATGAATCTATATTTGAGGACTGATGAGAAAACCCAAAAATCCATCATTGTAACAAATTTTCAAATCCGTACCAGAACGTCCAATTAATGTCGCCAACTGTGAATATGTAATTGACAGCGGAAATCTATTTCATCGTGTTGTATGGCCGAGTCAGGGCACATTTAAAATATACAGCACATACGTTAAATTTGTTAAAATACATTATGGGAAAAATGTCTCAATTTTTTCGATGGTTATGGTAATAATCCTACGAGCAAAAAAGGTATTGAATGCCAACAGAGAATTTTAAAAAGAACATCTTCCAAAGTTATTTTTGATCAAAATATGCCAATTACAGACCCTAAAGAAAAAATATTAAGCAACCTTGCTAACAAAGAACAATTAATTTCACAACTAGTTCAGACCTTTCAAAATGAAGAGAATCAACTATAACCGCGGATGATGTGATACAGTTATAGTTCAAACTGCTATACAAAAAAGTTTTAGATCAGAAACAGTCGTAATTGTAGGACAAGATGTCGATCTCCATACCTTAACTATTGCCAACTGAAAGGGATATTAGGCTACTAAAGGAGGCCCAAGGTTATATAAAAGCAAGAATTTATAGTTCTAAAGATTTACAGTTGTCAAGTGTCCTTAAGAACTAAAGAGAAACAGTTCTTTTTGCTCATACATTTAGTGGTAGTGACCTAACGTCTCCTTTTTTTGGAAAAGGCAAACTCCAAACTATTAATTTATTAAACTCAGAAAGAAATTTACTAAAAGAATTTGTTAAAGCTTTTAAAGTTGTTAAAACCTTTAACAAACCAAATGCTACAAGACAGGATATTACTGAGGCAGGGAAAATATATACTCTTGCACTATAAATGACAAAAAATTAAACATCAATAAATCATCAGTGGTATGATCTGTTTACACCTCGATTGACAATTCTAGTCGAACGGTTACTTTGGCAAGGCTACCCCGTTTGCAGCTTTGCAACAACATTCGTTGCAGGTTTACCACCAAAATCAGGCTTGACATTGAAATGTTTTAGAGCCAGTAGAATGGGGATGGAAGAAATGAGGTGATATTTTAGTATCTGGTTTAACTATTGAAGCACCAGCTCCCTTATCAATTTTAGAGTTAATTTCCTGTGCCTGCAAAAAGGGCTGCAGAAAGCGCTGCGTGTGTTTCAAGGTTGGTTTAAAGTGTTCGCTTATGTGTATGAACGGACAAGGATACTTTAATGCGGACTGGACCGATGCAATTGAATATTAGCAAGAATAAATGCCTTTAGTGTATTAGGCCTCAAGGGGAAACCACATAAAAAACGCACCGATAAGCTCTACTTCCTGGGTGGTGTGGAAACGAGTTTGGTTTAGAAATCGTTAATGACTATTTTTGGTTCTTGTTAAATTCTATATAAATTATAAAAAGATGTTGAAACCGAGTGCTACAAAATATTAGCAAGGCTGGATAAATATTGTGTTGCCATCCAAAAGCGTTTTTGTTACCTACCACTAACTTTGCCGTCGATTAACATGAAAACCCTTGTATATCTGCAAACGACTTATAGGATGTTTTATAGAAAATTTAATTCTAAATATTTTTAATACCTCTATTTTTGTCGTAGAATGTTACATTTTCAAGATATTATTGAAAAACCAGCACGGTGTCATTATAAGGGTGAAAAAGGTATGAAGCTCACCAGTTAGGAATGGGAACTTTTCGATCCTGTATTGCTACCCCTATCAACTGTCGATTCAGAAAATATCAGCTTATTATAAATTTTTTCTTCTATTTTTGCTAATTTCCGTGTACTAAGTAGGTGTTTAACCTGTATGTCAATAAAGAAATAAGTAAATAAATAAATAAATGTGGACAATTTTCTTGAACTAACTTTTGAGATTAATAGTTGTTTAACATAATGTAAATGGTTGTTGGATACAAAATCTATTATTATTTACCACATATCAACTGCAATAAATGGCTAAAATACTCATAAATACCTTGGGTCCTTAGCTCCTGGTAAGCAGCTTCCGCTGGAGAAATATTCTGAGAGAGCTTTGGGATACGGGCAGTCAGTCTTTTTAATGAGATTTTGTTTTAAAAGCTGATAAAGCGGAGCATTATATCCGGCGGTGCGTCCTATTCCTGTATGGCAAGATTTGGCGCCCTTTAGATCCGAGAGTGACTGGTAAGATGAGGATTTTTTCACAGCAGCTACAGCATAATATGATCCACCCAAGGATCCGTACTGCTCTGCTAATAGAGGTTTCAGGTTGTATTCTCTCTGAGCCAAGTCGACCAAGCCGCCTGAAAAATTAAAATCAGCTGTTACTCAACACTAATTGCCGTTATCTATTGCAGATAAGAGTAATTAATTGCGCTTCAGGAGGCATCTAATTAGGTATAACGTGTGCTTCGTTAACGTAGGGTTTAATTTATAGATAAGTGAAGATAACTTGTTAGAGGAGTACCTACGGATCCGTTTTTTTTGTGAATTACTGTCTATCGTGCTTTGAGTTGTCAGCAAAGGCAATGATAATTGATTTTGCGCGATTCATTTGTAATCACGCGATCATTTTGTAATCAATAGGTACTCAAGATTTTTAGAAATTATGAGGCATTGTACGTGATTTATTTATTAAGATAATTCGTTTGTAATAATCTCGACACTAATTGGTAGATATAATAGGTAAGTAGCATCGGGAAATACTAAAATCGCCAATTTTGCGGAGAATATATTTGTCGGAGAACAATTATTGTGTATGTCATCATATTTGAAACAACCTTCAAAATGGCGTCCGTCCGGAAGCCGTGATTTTGTTAACACGTTATGTAAAGAACATGTTCAACCAGCGTACCATATGGCAGAAAAATAGATTTTGGGTAAAGCAAGAACTCTATTTTTGATAAGCAAAATCAAATAATAAATGCTCCCACAGTGGCGTACCAAAAAATATTAAAAAATTCACAAAGCTTGCATCTTACGCTTAAGCAAGTATCTTAAGGGTATTGAAAATATCAGACACGACTGATAGAAATTTCTATCGACTCCATAACATATTTTTTGAGAAACATTGGTAATAGCATTTGAAATTGTTATTTGCGGTCGATTTGAAAATTTTTGCCAAGATTGCATTGAATTGTTTAACATTGTAGAATACTTTAATAACATAAGCGAATGGTGTAACATTAACTTCATTTTAAATTATCAAAATACAAAATAGTAGGTACCTATCATATACAAGGAATGAAGTAAGTACTAATTTAAATTATAAAATTTTATTAATATCATTATTGAACGCTATTCCTCTTATATGATTTAAGAATACTGTTTGATTCTAGACTTCTAGAATTTTATTCACCCGCGACTTCGTCCGCGCGAATTTAACGCGCGTTCTGAGCCCGCGCGACAGGCAGGCAGCCTTTATGATATTAAGTCGTGGGAGGGGGTTTTTGTACCGTATAAACTTAATTATGCATTTAGTAAAAAGCTGTTGTTTTGACATTACAATCAGACACCACAATTTCATGGATTTTAAGTTGTTTGTGCGGAACCCTATTTTTTTCTAAAATAAAATAAAGTTATTGTTTATAATATCAGCTATTTGCCAGTGAAAGTCCCGTCAAAATCGGTCCAGCCGTTTCGGATATCAGATTTTGTTCAAAATTTCATGGATTTTTTTGTGCAGAATCTTGACAGATAGAGAGACAGACAGAGATAGACACAGACAGACAGACAGACAGACAGACAGACAGACAGACAGATAGAGAGACAGACAGACAGACAGACAGACAGACAGACAGACAGACAGAGACACATACAGAGATACAGAGAGACAGACATACAGACAGACAGACAGAGAGACAGACATTTTGTTTAAGTAATATGAGAATTTAACCAAAATACGTCTTTTGGTTAAAATATTTTTGGTTAAAGTATTGTCTGTTTTCTATATATTTTAGGGTGTTTGTTCCATTGTTAATTTCTTATCTGGTTTGGAAAAATTGCGTGAATTATTCAGAAAAACACTCCACCTTCTCCGCATCGATCTGTTCACTACCACGGGCTGTGATTAATGTGGGTATTTGGGAGTCTTGGGATACGGGATGAGATTTTATTGTTTATGATCTCTAAACAATATTATTTTTGCTCATACAATAGAAAGTGAGGTTGTTTAATAAACCACTTGTAAAATGGCGGTCGCTAGAGGCACATAAAATTAGTTTTATATGGGCAACTGTCATTTCTGTGTATTCTTAAACCCAAAGAAAAATAAGTATATGAGACGCTTTGTGTAAATAATTAATTTGGCATTATCACTATAGATTAATCGTCTAAGATTGCTGAACCACAGGAATATTATTATATCCTCAACCGAATAATAACCCACTTTAATATTCAATGTATTTTTTCTTGAACTTGATTTCATCTTTACGAATAAGTAATTAAGAGTTAATGAAATCGAGTTGTAAAGAAATTATGAATATTAATGATTAGAAAATTAATATTTCAGTAATTGCGTACTCCAAATTATCTTTGTTTTATTTAACTTTTCAAAACTACGTATATACAGAGTGATCTATAACCGTATTACTGATTAATCTATTTATCTAAATATTTGATTAATTTAAAGAAGCTTTAATTTAATTATATCATTTAAAGAAGTAGGTACATCTTGTTATTATAGGCTTTAACTAATATCAAGGCATCTAAATGGGAACTTTGTTTTTATATACATACAGTAGGTATGTACTCTATTGTATACATATTATTTAAATAAATATATCAAATTAAATCTGGTGAAAAATAACGTCAGAATATTATCCAAATATTAGTCTAATAGTCTACTCTTTGTTTTTCAAGTAGACACCTATGATTTGTTATCTTTAAGGCTAAACTTACCGTCCAAAGTGATAACGTCAGCACCATTATCCCTAATTGTCTTCATACAATCATATACATTTTTTCCTAAAACACAGTCAAACCGTGGCCTGATATTCCTTACAAACGCTGCTGTGCTTAATGCTCTACATTTTTCTTCCTCGTCCTTGGATACAACGCAGAACCTGATGGTTTTGAATGGCGGACCATAATCCCTTTCAATGACATCGGTATAGTTAGCTTTATCCAAATAGTCACCGGGGGAAATAATTTTGTTCTCGCGAGGCAGAGTCTTATCGTTTAATTCCAAAACTTTTTCTAACCAAACAGCGTGGTTCTTAGCACCTACGGTGTTGAGATTTTCAATTTTTCTGCGTAGTTCTTCGACTGTTTTGACTACATCGGCGTTCGTCATGTATCCTTGCCATGGTCGGGCGGCCCAACGACATGGGGGTCCAGTTACAGGTACTTTGGAACCATCGGGACACAGATAGGCGTAATCCTCTGGCTTTTCGTTGGTTGGTTTGGCGGGACTAATGCCTACAGGAAGCTGCAAGGACAGAATTAAAACAAGAAATAATTACATGAATACTATTTCTGACATAGAGAAATGGCCTTTTTTGACACACTGAAGGTATTAAGTAAAATTAAGTTACTTTAACATATATTTAAATTATTCTGCTGTTCTCATGGGCATTGAAAATTATCTCACTAAGTAGTGGGAACCATATGTTGATATGTTATTATATTAAAGTTCAATTTTGTTGATTTTTCCTAGTGATTTGTGTAATCTTCTGAACCTCTGTTAGGCGTTAAAAAATCATAGAAAATCCCAGCCTTCAGGTTCTGCAAACACGAATCAAGCAATGACTAAGTAAATACCAAGGGTATTTCAGGAGGAAACATACCAACAGCGAACAATAAAAGCATCGCAGTTTGTAGAAGTTAAATAAATGATACTAGTTTTAAAAAGTAATATTAATTAATTATTAACTAGTTATTATTACCAGGATATATAGCTGATACTGTTATTACTGCTAAATTAAAATAAATAAATAAGTAAATCTGGTTACACCTCAGTTTTTATAAAATCAAAAAAACGTTCAAGGACAAAAATAGCCGGACTATTTTTGTCCTTGAATGGTATTTTTTGTTGGCTTCCAATGACGTTAACATGGACGAGTTATAAAATGTGTTGGTTTAAGACACGGAATTGTTTATTCATGTCGCAGAAAACATGAACTCTATTAATTATAAAGATAATTTTAATTATTAGGCAATGTAGTATGCTTGGCTTACCCCGAAGAATTTGCGTACGTAGATGACTTTGGTCCATGCAACTTGCCCACCATTATGTGCCAAGCAACGTAGGGCTCCATCATATCCAGAGAAGTTATCAGGATAATCACAAACTTCTGGATGTTCGCACAGCTCACACAGATTGGAATATGTCTTCTCTGTGAAACGGAATCAGTTTAATATTGTTTTTCTAATACATAGGTATACTTAGGTACTTATATTTTTCAGAACATGTAAATTAATATAATATTTCAAATTTCTAATTCTACAATATATTATTTCATTATTAAATAATATAAATTATCTCAATGTACAGTAGAAGTACATAATTGCTCCTATCTGCTAATATATCATATACGTCAACATTTAATATGCTGACTTACACAAAATATTAACATGCATCGGAAATGCATTAAAATAAACATTATTTATTTACTTAGTAGAAAATTATTTCACAGACGGTAAAGTTTGCAATTATTTTAAATAGGTAATTGACTAGTTTATATATATATGTATATATATATATATATATATATATATATATATATATATATATATATATATATATATATATATATATATATATATATATATATATTACTTACTTAATTTTAGGTTAATTTTTGGATCTGGTGACCACTTTCCAACAATACAAGCTTTGCTAAATAACGTTGAAAATGCTTTCAGTTCATTTTCTCTAGGTGACAAATCAGGTTCTGCCAAATTTCCAATGATTCCCATTTGTTTGAGTTTTGTCAGGGGTATCTTATATCCAACATTTCTGCCTACTCCTGTATGACAGGAGTTCAGCCCTTTTAGCCCTTGAATACCATTAATGTCAAGATCCTTATGGATTACAGCAACTGCTTCATACCTGAATTCAGCTAAAACAGAAATATGAACATAATATTATATAAGGAATATGAACATAATATTTTCATTGATTGTTTCAAGATAAGATTTTCTTCTATCAAATTTTCTCTTGCAGTACCATCTGCAATTATTTTACAGTCATTTAAAAAAAACATAAAAAATATATTATCTTTAGTTAGGCATAAACCGTACAACTGAAAATTAGAACGTATTCAACACTACAATTTATACTCGTTCCCACTCGTTAAAACCTATAGAAAATTACTCGATACCACTCGTTAAAACCTATAGAAAATTAAAGTCGTGCTTCGCACGCAGTCAATTTCCATCGGTTTTAACTCAGGCCATCACCGATGTAGCCCAGTTATCGAAGACCCAAAAAAGCGAAATAGGGGAAAAATTCATGTAGGAGCCAATTTTGGCACAGCTATAGGGGAAGGTGTTCTTTACATCCTAAAAGTACTGATGGGTGAGAGTGGAGCAAAGGGGAGGGGGCTCTAAAAGTCCCTTTTTTGTTAATAGCTCTAAAATTACTGCCTCTACGAAACTACATTCATATACTAAATTAATCTACATAATAGGTCTACATAAGAGATCTACAGAAAAGGTCTATAATAAAGGACTAAATTAATCTACAATTTCTCTACAAAAAAGGTCTTCAACTTTTTCGCTAGGATTAATGCATAAGGAGATATGGAAAAAGCAGCATCTGACCATGAAGAAATTATAGATATAGATACTTGTATTACCGCAGATGACATTCTCAAATGCTGATAATTGTGTTGTTAACCACTAATGAAAAATCTGCTGATAGCTTAAATAAGTAGTAAACACCTACAACAAAACGTTGCTACTCGTTTATTAAAAAAATATACTTTTTTTTAATTTGACTATTTGTGTCCATTTTGTGCCGCTATGTGGCATATTCCCATATACATTTCACATATGAATTTGCCTCATGAACTTCCAGCTATGAATGAATTATTATAAATTAAAAATATAAAAAGTTCAATAAAACCTGTCCAAAGTGTCGAATTACTTTCCATTGTAACATTTGTCATTTTCACAATGTACCAAATATCTTTTGGAAAACGTAAATTAAATCGTACAAGTTGATGAATAGACACATAAGTTCGATTATGTCGAATATACAACTCAATAGTACAACAGATTTTTTCGACATTGCCGTACGATACAACCGCGCTGTATCTACTACATATCGTACTACAAAGCCACGCCTGCTGAAATTATCGTACAAACAATTCGATCAGCCTAGGTTGTACAACTTATTGTATAACAGTTTGTATCGTCTGTGTGGTCTGGGGTAACTCCGAATATCATTTACAACTATAGCTCATCTGAATCTATATTCTCCGGGGCATGTGCAACAAGTACGTGAAATTAAATGTTACGTATACCTTTGAAGGCGTAGTATTACATTTTAAATAAAATTATCTTTTACCTAATTTTTCTTGTTATATTTTATTTCGTTTAATCGATAGGTGACCAGTCTTGTTATTGACTTACTCTCAGTCTTTAGAGGTATCACGTATTCTACAGAACAGGTTTAAGTGAATAATTATACCAATTAAGGATTTAAGCCACTGAGACGTTTGACGGCCAATTAAAAAAGATTGCCTCCTTGAATTGTATTACTTTTGTTTTTCTCCTTAACTTGCGTGCAAGATAATAGGCGTCTGACTACTTATTTCTTTGTTAACAACAATACAAGGAATCCTACAATGTTTACACAATTTTGTTTACATACATACAGGTCCCATACAGGTCCCTATGCCCTATGCATTAAAATGCACACGACAGTTTTTGTTTGTGCATTAGGAATACAGGTGAATTAGAAACAGTTTTGTTAATAATATATAATTTTTAATACCGCGACTTTTTACATTTAGTTGCCACAAGGATGCCACAAGTACCGGACAGGATGACAGGACAAGTACCGGATGCCACAAGGTGCTGGCGCACCGCTATGTTTTTATAACTATTTTATTTCTGAACGTATCGAAATGATACTAGAGGGTACATAATCATTCAGAAACTGAATTTTCTGTCATATGAAATAATTTTACGCCACTTCCGGAAATTTCCGTTTTGCCGGAAATGATCCTAACTTTTAATTTTCCAATAGGATACCTTATATTACAATATCACATTTTTGGATTTAAACTTTTGCATTTAGAATACATCTCTAAATATGTGTAGTGATTTTTATAAATATCTGACCAGTTCTAATTTTTTATAAGCTGCTATGAAATATAAAAACGTACCTTGACAATTCAGTTTCTGCGGAAAATAATAATAATTATTATGCTTAGTTATTATTATTTTGTAGGCGTTTTAATGCAAGTAATTTAGTTTTTGTAAATATTTTTTTCAAATGGACGGTAGTGGCTTCATGTGTCCATGAAATTGTTTTTTTTTTCGAATCCATTGGTACCCCTATATGCTAAGGTTTTTATTAACGTTTATTGAAAAGAAACTGTAAAAAATACTGTACTTGCACTAAGCATAATTATTTTTTTCTGTAGAAACTGAAATGACAAGGAATGTTTATAAAGTTTACAAAAATCACATTACATATCCAAAATATATTCTAAATCCAAAAACGTAATATTATATGGGAACTTCTATGTGAAAATCAAAAAGGTGTAAAATAACTTCGTATGTCAAAAAATGCAGTTTTCTAAATGGTTCAATGTCCCCGGCCCCGCTCAAAAATGAAATGGTTATAGGGGTAAGCCACTAGCTTATGGTACTCGGTACATTCACCAACACAAGAACAACGGAGCAGTTGATTTTTTTAAAAGATTTATTTGTAAAGAAAAACTGTTTGGTTTGGTTTTGAAAACGAGGACGAAAAAACACAAATTGGTGTCGTGGCAAAATTACTTTAAAATTATCACAACCAAAACTGAAACGAGTTGCTAGCAAAAACTGGAGAGAGACATACGCTGTCACCTAAGAAGCCCGGTTGTAGGTCTATTACCGGTAAGATAGACTTCTTCAAGTCCAACTAAAGTCCATTCGCTAACGTTGGTATTCAGGACGTGATGAAGTCGATTTCTGATTTCTACGTAAAACGTTCATCATGAACGTTAGTTCTTCATTGGGGACTAGTTCGAGGTTTCCAAGAAACATGTCAAAATACGATGCACAATGCTATTAGATATGTGTTACTGTTGGGCAACATATGGCACACTTATTCCATTTTGAAGTAACGCAACAACGCTGTTTCGGGATTAACAGCAATTTTTTAGATTAAATAAAGGTTGTACAACTTTAAAATGTGTTTTGCACTTGCTCGGCCTCATCAGATTCTGCAAGCAATAAAAATAAAGCATTGTTGGCTATGGGTTCATAGCCAACTATGCATTTTAAGTGATAAGATGTGTGAATTTTTAATGTTGGTGCGTTGTTATTCAACTTTTCTCCGAATAAATGTTTAATTATTAATACTAAAAACGTGTTGTCTTATTTGTGTTTAAGATTTAAGATATTACAATAATAAAACATCACAAGGCGTTAAAATTTTAACTTTGTTTAAAAAAAATCAACTGGTCCGCTTTTCGTGCCGGTGAGTATAAAAATACAACGGATAAACCAGATAAAAATAGTTGATAGGCAGGTACGTATTTTTCAAAATCCATACCTAACAATAATTATGGATTTATTATTTATTACTTCCCATGTTGTCAAATCAAATGAAAATCCATACATACCAAATATAAATATATGTATATATTTGACCAAGCTGATGATATATCTATTTTTAGATTGTCTGCTATTTAGCAAAAACTGCAATCATGTTTGCACTAAAATGCAAACGATGAGTAAATACCTACCCATTTTTTTTTATTTACTAAAAGTGGTTATGATACGGATCATTGTTCTTTACATGTGCGAGTAAACATTTGTTGATTAATTAACTTACGTATGTTCAATATTTGCGGACAGTAATAGAATTGATGTGTTTTCAATGAACTCCTAAAAATGATTGCTTTCAGTGACATTCGTGTCTGCAGTAACAGACAATTATATAATTATTTTTTTTAAGTATTAGTGATTAAAATAATTTCACAAGGTATTAATAATTGCATAGTATAATATAAATAAATGCAACAAAATGCCACATATTTTATAATTTATAATATAAATGCATCTACTATTAAATAAAATATTATTGAGCACAGTTGAAAAAATTATATTGCATGTCAAACTTTCTTTAGTGAAAAATGCTGAGCACAATATGCACAATGAACATTATCCCTTCTATTTTTAGAAATTATTACTGCAATATTTATATATGTACTATACTTCCATAACTCTATGCAGTAAAATAATATAATATACAAGTAATTGATTATTCATTTGGTAGTTTGTATGCATGGCAATAAAACATACCGTCTGGTTCTTCCCTTGTTCTAATTTCTTCAAACACAGCAAAGTCTTGATCTGGTAGTTTTGCAGCAATATACATATCCTCAGGATCAACTGCACCGAAATCCGCTTCACGATCTTTAATTTTATCAATACATTCAACCCTGAAACATTAAATTAAGAATATTATCATAATATATATGGTAATAAATAACTTGGATAGCAAAGAACTCAAAAGCTAATGGGATTTTTTTATATTAGAGTTTGGTAAAAACTTCTGGTTCCAAAATAACTTAAAATGCATTTAAAATGGAAAATTCAATTCAAAGTTGACAGCTACCATCTGGCTACTCTCAGATTTGTGAATTTCCAAAAAAATCTGTAGAAAATAGTCTTAATTGTTAATATTTCGAAAAATGTAACTAGGAAATTATGTGTAAAAAACTGTGATTATTGATATTCTTAATCCAAAGAAAGGCACTGTCTGGATTACTTTCCAAAAAAACACCCATTTTTTTAAACTGTTTTTTTAATTAAACTTTATTTTGTTAGAATAAAAATGGTTTTAATTACAATATGTCTATCTTATAATGGTTATTTTTTTTTGAAATTGGAAAATAATCGAGACATTATTTTCTATTAAGAATATCAATAAAACTTAAAACCTCAAAACCAACGACACCTAAGAATATTAGTTAGCACAGTCTTGCAATGGCAGACTTTATACTGCTTTGAAGCGTTTTAAATATTTTCAGATCAGTTAGTTACGGGAGTGAATCAGAAACTATGAAAAAACTATGAAAAAATTTTCTAAAGATTTCTTTGGAAAATCACAAATTGGACAGTTGCCAGATGTTAGATGTCAACTTTGAATTATTGCATTTTAAGTTATTTTGGAAGTGGAAGTGATTGTCCTCAAAAATTTTCATCAAACTCTAATATTAAAAAAAATCCCATATGGTTCCAACTTTATGGCGGACACTGGACGCTGTATATATATGTATATATATATATAAAACGAAAAAAAATTAATCTTAATTTTATTGTGTTGTTATTTAAAAAATATTATTGGTGTCTAAAAAGTCTAAAAGTTATACAAAAAAGTAATTGATAACTGTGAAAATATAAATAAACAATTTGTCTAATTTTGCTTGTGGTAAAATATGGACGTTGAAGGCTTTTTTGAAGAACCTAACCTAAGTAAATAGTGAAGCAGGAAATGATTAGGTAGTCATTTGCTAACATAAGAAAAGTAGAGAAGTTTATACGAAGCAACATACAAGTTTTGGAAAGTGGTGCTTAGAAAAACATATAGAAATCACTATGGACCCTATTGACTATGAAAACCCTATGGACTCGGTGGTTAAATATTGTATACCTACTATTATATGCCTATGACATAACTAAGTAAATGTAAAAAGTTATTATGTTCTCCAAAATTTTACTCATAACGCATAAAAACATTTTAACTTATATTTTAACGATTTTTTAACCTATGGAATTATTTACCTATGGAATAATTTGTCACTTTTGTTATGATTATGAGATCAGGGAAGGAGATCAGTTTTGCATCGCGGTCTTACATAAAAAAATAATTAATTTAAATTGAAGAAATTACCTGGAATAGATCAGATAAAAACAAAATACGTAAATATAGTTGACTATATTTCATACCCGATCACTTTACCTTTTAAATGTATTCGCAGGATACATATTAATTTACATAAAATTTTATTTATTTATCAGCATAATTTTTCTGTTCTGTTTAAACCGTTATATAAGTGTGATGTCAAATTGTACTACCTAGTGACAAATAGTGTAATAAATAAATTGTAACAAATAAATTGCAATTGTAGTATAATTTAAAAATAATACCTGTCTCTAGCTGGAATGCAAACTATCTTCGCTGTGCTCTTTGTTTCTTGAGTGGACATTTGCTCACACAAGGAAAGAAGGTCTTCAGGAACACACATTTTATCTGAAAATAAGAGAGAAACATTAAATTACTGCTAATGTTATACCCTTTCATATTACAATTATTTTTGTGATAAACATTTTAACATTTATATATGTAGGTAACGGCTTTCCGTCTTTCTTAGTTCTCAACCCTATCCGGATGTTTGTAACTTTTCAGCAGAAATGTCGGTATTTGCCATGTTCTTTTCTAGTTTAAGAGCAAAGGCAATACCAAGTTACAAATTCAATGAAATATTGGAAAAGTTGTTATTTACAATCCACTTATCTAGCCTTAGTTCAGCATTCATAACAAAGCAAATGTTTTAAAAAAAAGTATATATAAGAACAGATACAAATTTTCACTAACACCTAAACACTATAGATTTTCTATGTTAATGGCGAATAATTAGTATAACAATCAACTCGCTGTGCACTTCGCTCACGAAGTTAACGAAATACGTTTCGGCGTTACTACAAGACTACGTTTCACGTTTTTTGTTACCCTATCCAGCAATTGCGAATTACATGCTGGTGCGTGTTATTTGCATTGATTATTATAGATAAACCCCATATTATAGAAACGTCACTGGATAATATATTGTATGGCCTTGAACTGATTTCATTCAGAAAATTCCGTTGATCACGTGCACGCCAACATTGATGGTATGGACTTCACGTTCACGCCAACATTGATGGCATGGACCATCGATCATCTATTGGATGACTTAGGACGCAGAGTACATTCTCGCGAAAGACCTCCAGTGATGTTACAAGAAACGGCTGATGCGTTATAGAAAGAATGGGATAATATACCACAGCAGAGAATAACTAATTTCACTTCTAGTATGCAATGAAAATTACAAGCTCTTATAGTTGCTAGAGGTGTCACTACCAGATATGAATATTATTTGATTTCTTGATTTTATTGTGTGTTCAATTCAAGTTTTCTTCTAAATGCAATAAATTAGTCTATATAGTCAACAAGTGCCATTTTGATGAATTTCTCTTAGCCTATACCAAAAATTATGATTTGGCTCATGGCTCATTTAGAGACCATTTAATGAGAGTCTGGCCAAGGCGTTGCCACTTTCTGATTGGTGCCGCTATTTTAGTTCAGAATTAAGTGAGTCACTCAGATTTTGACATTTGTAGGTTGTTTATATTCGCAAAATTGTGACATGCAAAGTAAATCTACCATTCTTCATTGTGAAAAACTCAAAGGTGAGCTTCAAATATTTGTGCATATGTAGAAATCAGAACATTGAATAGGCAAGTTGTGATTAAAAATTGAGGTTGTGTTGATTGTTGTGTTATTGGCTTTGTGTCTATAGAAAAATGAACACAAAACGTTATTTCTAGGAGGTAATAGGACTTAATAACTTAAAATGACGGGATGTTGTGTACCTGAGTGTCACAATTCCACTAGGAAGGGGGCTGGGATGAGGGCATTTCCCCGTGATCCAAATAGGAGAAGATAATGCTCAACAAAGATTGGTAGGGAAAATTAGTGGACACCTAAAGACTTAGAATATATTTCTCGAAAATATAAGGAAAACATAAAAAATAGAGACGAAACTAACAATTCACACTAATTTTTATTGGGCAAGTTTATGGTGGTTGAAACTCCTCACATTCTGAACTGTCATCATTTAAAAACTAAATTAATTAATAGATTTATAGTGTTTAGATTAAAAGTGAACTGTAAAAAAATACAAAAAATAACCGCCGCGGATAGTAAAGTATGGCTATGCATAGTGTTGTGAAATAATATTTTTATTCTTGTATTCTGTTCTGATTAATAAATTGTTTGATAATAATTATTGTAGAGTTTTCGTCCCATTCTTATTATTCATGAAAATACATATTTTACTGGTAAGTTAGTGGAAGCAGTACTACTCATTTTAAACCTTTTATTTTATACCGCATATTCGCGTATTAGTGCGAATGTTTGCAGTAAAATCATTTCTAAACTTTTTGATTTTAGCGCCACGAATTGTGATATAAAATGGCTGCCTTGGCCAGACTCTCATTGAAGGGTCTCTAGGCTCATTTGATTTGGAATGACATCTAGAAACTTTTTGCAAAATTTGAAGTGGGGCCGGTAAAAATTACAAAAGTTATAAACAATTTAGTAAAAAAGGGCGGAGGGTTTCGTTTGTTGCAAATATCTCAAAAACTATTGCAGATATCGGAAATCGAAAAAAAGATCCTTATAGAACAGGTAATTTTCTAAAAAAAGACCCGACTCTCGGAATTCTACCATCAATATTTACAATTTTAATTTAGAGGTGAAAATAGGGCTAAAAACGATGATGTGACATCCGTGCGCGCCGCCCGAATCAACCACTTTAACAATAAAAATTATTTAAACTTGACTAAACGATAATCCATTGGAAACAAAATTTTCCCGTATTTTTTTTTAGTAGATATGCTTTTGTTAATTAACTAATTTTCTCAAGTTTTAAATTAACATAGAAACCCTTATAATTGTCAAACATTAAATTTTTTTACAATTCTTGGAGCTATTCCTGAAAGGCTCTAGAAAAGATCCCCTTTGGAAAAATTTAAAAATTTTGATTCTCCACTTTGTTATTAACAATAAAAAAAATTGAAAGAAAGTGACATAGAAATAATACTAATAAAAATACTTACATTTATATGAAAACTAGAAACAAATTTGTTCACCTAACATATGGCACATGGTTGTTTTTATTATAGTTTGTAGCATTGAAAGAAAATGAAAACACGAAATTTCTGTATTTTTTATATAATTTTAAGTATTCTTGTATTTCTATGTCACTTTCTTTCAATTTATTGATTGTTAATAACAAAGTGGAAAATCAATTTTTTTTAATTTTTCCAACGGATATCTTTTTTGAAGCCGTTCAAGAATAGCTCCAAAAAGTGAAAAAATCTAAGGTTTTCAGTTTGACAATTATCAGGGTTTTTATATTAATTTAAAACTTCAGAAATTAATTAAGTTAATTAACAAATCATATCAAATAAAAAAAAAATACGGGAACATTTTTCCCAATAGATTAGCATTTATTCAAGTATCCGAAAGGTAAGTGAATTTTTTTCTCGGTGCCGATGGTACCGCCCTCATCTTACCGAGGTCACGTCTATAGCCAAGAATATTGGCGAGTAGGATATTCAATTAGCTCAGCTACACACGCAATCAGACTTGTTTTAATCAATTTTCCAGTACAAAAGTTGGAGGACCTTTATATATGACTATCCCGAGGTTTTCCCCCTCAGCGAAGTTGTGATAAAGTGGTGGGGGGTAAAAATGTACCCCCAGAAGGGGTATTTTTGCGGTTTTACATTTATATATCCTAAAGGACTCACAATATCAAAACATTGCCCTATTAGAAGTTTTAGGGCATTAAATTCTACATTGAATAAAACCGGACGCTTCATCCGGACCGGACCGGACGATTAGTGATGATTAACAAAACTTATAATAACGAAAGGCCTTACATATTTTAATTGTATTGACATAATTTATTTCCATTATTTCCATTGTTTTTTTGTGATATCACATCAAAGATGAAATTATCTCTATTAACAATAAATAAATATTTGGTATAGCCATCTGGCGTTTGTGTAAAAAATACCAATACCATATATTATTGTTATCTACAATGTATATTTTATACTTATATAAAATATTCACTATATTTACGTGATAATAATTATTCTTATTTTTATAGGTATCAGTAAGTACATACATTTCTGTAATATCGGTCCAATTAAAATATAAAGGGAAGTTATTGGCATCATGCAAAAACTCAATTATCAGATGTCAATATATAAGTATTTGCATTTTGACACACCATAAGCAACACCAATTTTTATATTTCGAATTTGAAAACCATAATATGTATATTCTACAAATTCGTACCTTCATATCCATCAGAAGTTGAGAGAAATATAATGAATTAGCAAAAATCCTTGTTTTTTTTAATTTTGCCTTAATATAATATATTAAGGCAAATATTATTATATAATATAATATATTTTGCCTTCGTTTATAATATATTTAATTAATGTTGTAGCGACCATAGGTAATAATTAATTCCCAAGTATTTTAATATTTTAGACAGCTGAAATTGTTATATTTCAACATTTACTTCCAGGATAAAATATTGAATAAAATATATTAAGTATATGGGAATTAGTGAATTTTATAATTCTACAGTTCTAACATTATACGATTAAGATACATTCAGAGATATACCCAGAGTTGGTGTTGTTAAAAATAAATTATAGTTTAAAAAACTAAAAAAACACGTTTTAAAGGGACACCGACCTAAAATGTAAAAAATATTGTTTAACTCAATATAATTAAATGCTTTTTACTAAGTCAAAATATGAATAAAGTGATGGACAAAAAATTATTTGATTGTACAAAAGCGTGGGGATCATGCACCCATCATGCACATGAATAAAATATTTATAACAATTGATAAAACGCTTTTTTACAATAAAATATTTTTTTGTCAATCACTTTATTCTTATTTTAAACTTAGTAAAAAACATTTAATTATATTGAGTTAAACATTATTTTTTACTTTTTTGTACGGCTTTAGTTGTTAAAGCGTGTTTTTTTATAGTTTTTCAAACTATAATTATTTTTACTAAAAAATATGTTGATTAGTTTTACTTTCTGCTATGAAAAAGATTAATTTTTGGGTTCGGACCACGAGATTTAATGAATGTATAATATTCAGTCAATCCAATATCCTGGCGAATGCGCCAATGTGAGATTTTTTTTTATAATTATTGTAATGTCATCGGTCCTTGATAAATCTGCAAAGTTTCAATTTAATCTGACGTTTTGAGGTGGGTGAAAATCTCCATCAAAGATTCCGTTACATACATACATACATACATACATACATACATACATACATACATACATACATACATACATACATACATACATACATACATACATACATACATACATACATACATACATACATACATACATACATACATACATACATACATACATACATACATACATACATACATACATACATACATACATACATACATACATACATACATACATACATACATACATACATACATACATACATACATACATACATACATACATACATACATACATACATACATACATACATACATACATACATACATACATACATACATACATACATACATACATACATACATACATACATACATACATACATACATACATACATACATACATACATACATACATACATACATACATACATACATACATACATACATACATACATACATACATACATACATACATACATACATACATACATACATACATACATACATACATACATACATACATACATACATACATACATACATACATACATACATACATACATACATACATACATACATACATACATACATACATACATACATACATACATACATACATACATACATACATACATACATACATACATACATACATACATACATACATACATACATACATACATACATACATACATACATACATACATACATACATACATACATACATACATACATACATACATACATACATACATACATACATACATACATACATACATACATACATACATACATACATACATACATACATACATACATACATACATACATACATACATACATACATACATACATACATACATACATACATACATACATACATACATACATACATACATACATACATACATACATACATACATACATACATACATACATACATACATACATATATAAAGGTCTGATGTAGACATCAGACTTTGAACAGGTGTTTCACACACAGAAGGCTGATGTGGGATATCCGACACCTTTCTACTGGAACATAAATTTCAAATATACGGGCAACTGACTTTAATTTATTCTTAATTAACACTTGTATTAGCTTCATCTGTATGTATGTAACGGAATCTTTGAACGAGATTTTTACCCACTTAAAAACGTGAGATTAAACTGAAACTTTGCACACATTTCAAGGACCGATGACAATACAATAGTTTGACAACTTTGTCCTAATGTCCTCACCAGGCACATCAAAAACCAGGATAATAAAAGAAAGTCTTACATTGGCGCATTCGCCACAATAGAGAATTTACTAAACATTCATCAAATCTTTTTGATGGCAGAAAGTAAACTAATCCACATTTTTTTAGTAGATTAAACACGCTTTAAAGGGGACCGAACTAAAAACTAAAAAGTAAAAATAAATTAGTTTAAAAGAACTAAAAAAACACGCTTTAAAGGGAAACCAAACGGAAAAGTAAAAAATAATGTGCAACTAGTGATTAGTTAAAAACTAATTCATTCTAAAAAAGCGTGGGGTGCATGATATCAATGAAATATTTATAACAATCGAAATCACGTACCCATGCTTTTTTACAAGAAAATAATTTTTTGTCAATCACTAGTTAAACATAATTTTCTACTTTTTAGTTCGGTTTCCCTTTAAAGCATGTTATTTTTATAGTTTTTTTAAACTATAATTTATTTTTAGTTTCTAAGCGTTACTATTTTTTATATATATAATATATTATTTAGAATATAAAAAATAATTATGACTACTATATATCTTTTAAAGGACTTACGACCTTGTCCATTATTTGTTAATAGTCGTTTGTGCATAACTTTTGTCAAAATTTGTCAAATATTACTGGTTATCTCTAAACTCTGGTCAACGATATTTACTTTGTTGGTTTGTAAAACAAATAAAGCATTACTAGTTACAATTTTCTTTAACATTTTACAAGTTTGCATAAATAATGGGAAGAAAATAGTTTTTTCGCTCTCCTGTTAACTTAATAAAATTGACATCCGACCCTTTTAATACTGATATACAGATTTATATTGCGTCATTATTGTCATATGTTATATGACACAAATATAAGGGTCTCTAATAAAGCTTTTAATATCACATCATAGTAGATATTCAAAATTTATCATTCGGACTCATTCGGTATAGCCCGAGAGCTGTTTGACATTGTTTCAATATTCTTGCTATTATACCTAAGCACAGAACCGCAGACCTGGCTTAAGGCTACCGGGGTAAATCGACCGTTATGTTTTCAAATTAGAGATTTTTTTGCAACAAATATTCTTGAGGCATTCTGTAATTTTTATAATTTAAAATTTAATATTTAAATAGTGAAAAAATAATACAAGCCATATTATTTAGCTGGGTCTAAAAGTTTGCCAGTTGCTTGCAAAATTATTTGGGAAAAAATTTTAAAAAATGTATTTGAGGTACTCTGAAATTTAACAGCAAATTATGTATGACCAAAATAAATGTTTTAAAAAAGACAGGTCATTTCAGTGGGACCGGTATTCTTCACTACGATAATAAAACATGACACGCCACAAGATAATGTAAACTTTAGTCAGACTATCTTTCTATGTGTACTTGAACTCTAATCCTGTTCACTCGGATAATAGCCATACAAAACTAATGCATTGGGATACAATATATCACTGAAGAATATTCGTAACACAATGCAACTAAGAAATTAAAAAATATAATGACTACGGATATTATATTTTGTCCTCATTGCGCCTGTGAGTTTGCATGTTTGCGGAATTAACTTTTTAGTTTGATTTTATTTATTATTCCATTTGGTAATCTGTTTTTTGATGTTAGTTTTTTGTTCCGTTCTGTGTGTCTTTTATGTTATTGTTTTATGTTATTGTAATTTTTATCTTTATATTATATTTATGAACTTCTATGGTGCACTTCACTTCTGGTACTTACGTAATTATATTCAGTTATTATCTGTATTTGTTTCAGTCAGTTTTTTGGTAGTTTTGATACTTAGTAGTCAGTATTGTTCGATTGCTACAGATTTTCTGCATATTGTCCCGGTATGACGATAGTGATTGGGTAGTGGTCGCTACTCAAGTCTACCGAGGTAGAGATAGTGATTTTCTGTTCATACCCTGGAATGCTATGCCGCTTGCTGAAGGAGACATGCCATTGTGGGTGAAGTGGGTCGGGGTAAAGTTGGAAGAAACCTCTATGAAAGCCATCTGAGAAACCCATATATGAGGCTTTCTTGGTTCAACGTTATATATTTTAGAATAACGGAGGTATCACCATGTATTTATTCTTGGTATGTTATATTTTGGATTGGAGATTTCTACTAATTTAAAACTCGCTTAACTGTATCGTTTTATAATAATGCCATATAGGTGGGGAAGTTGTAGGAATAGTGACATTTTCGTATTTAGTATGTTTCATAATGTATTTAGTATGTTACATAAATTCATACATCGTATGAATTAGTAATATTCAGTTTATAAGAAAAAACAATGAACATGCTAATTTATTCTGAATATAAATAAACCTCAGACTTCTGCAGAACTCATTAATAAAATTATTAATAGTACCTGGAATTTCCCTTGTGTACTCCCAATGCTGAAAGTAGATTATACGTTTTCACATGACTCTTTTATTGTGTAATAAATAAACTTCGTGTACGAGGTAGCCACTATGCGAGATATGTGTATGCGCATTTAATTAATAAATGTTTACGTTTTCATATTGAGTTATGTAAATATTGATAAAATATGTTCATAAAAATCGATTCAGAATTTATTATTATTATTATTTGCGTTCAATTTGCGAACAATGATTCATAGACCGGGAGATAGTGACAGATTTTTAGAATGCCTTTTAGAGGATATCATATGCATATTCTGATGACAATTCAACTCAACGTTTTTCAGGAATGTAATTCAGCCTATGCAAGAGCATATTACACTGAAATTTTCACACCTCTATTTTAAAGATGCCTTTATTTTGACTCGTTACCATGGCAACCTGAAAAATTTCAGGGAATTTTTTAGAGGCTAGGTGATACGTAAGTGGAAATTTTTTGAGAGTTGAGAAGGTAAACATATATTATATGATCTACACATTGCCATCTTAACTATTTTCTTTACAACCACTAAATATTGTACTTGTTAATAATACGACATATCTAGGATATAATATTTTTATTTGTTATTCTCTATAAAGGTTAATTTAACATAAAATACAAATTGCACAATAGCAAAATGTCAAGTTTGACTTGGGGTGTGCAATTTTCTTACCGAATACCACACGAGCGTAACTTGCTAGAAATTACACAAGCGTAAATTACTACTCATGGAAATATTTTAAGCTCGTGTGATATTATAAGTGATATGATAAGTGATATCTTGTGACAATTCAACTCAATGTTTTTCACCGATGTAATTCAGCCTATGCAATAGCATAATTACATCGACAATATTTACGTCAAATGATGGCAACAGAGTATTCCAGCGACAATATTTATGTCACATAAACGTCAAAAAAACTATGAATTTTATTTCGACAAGAACAATCAAACTGGTACTTGTTACCAGGCCGGTTCATTTTGGAAATTACACGAAGCGCACTACAAGAAAATAAATTATGTCAGATAAACGTCAAATAAATTATCAGCACACTTGGCATTTAATTATATAATATTTGATTCTCTTTCAAAATTAACATTCTCGTTTTATTGAATTGACCTCCAAATACAACTCGTGTCCTAAAGTTTTAATTCAGATGTAATGATTTTAAATTAACAATAAAAATTGTAAATAATAAAAAAATGAAGATATTAATTATATAAGGGGGTTAACAATCCACGAGAAAAAATGGACACCCGAGGCACAGCTGAGTTACATTTTTTCGTAGTGATTTAGTTACTATAGTATGATGTTCCTCGTGCAAATAAGGGCCTATGACTTAGCATTCGCATATCCAGTGTGATGAGTTATCCCTCTGGGATATCTGAATTTTAATGGTACCTACAATAAAATCGATTTCAATGATTCCTGATATTATTGGTCAGGTACTGGCTGTCACGCCCTATTTTTTCAGCAGAATGTTCAGTCTATATTTTCCAATATCATTTACTTCAAATAACCTTACCGGGCACATATTAAGATTATGGTGATTGGGCACTAGCCACTTACTGTCTATACTGTCTATACATTTTGAGCTATACCGCATGTTTTGGAAGAATAGAGTTGTATTTAATTCTTCCGGTTAAGTTAAGGTAACCATTTGATATATTTTCCTTTTAAAAAAAATGCACTTTGCATCTCGCTGCATCTCCCTCTCTCCAGGCTAGTCCGAATTTTAATATAAGATACAGCTCCTTCTGAACAATATTCGTTCCACAGATTCATTATTTTATATATTTCTTCCTTACTCGGAGCAGTCGATCTTCCTCTTTTCGGAAATAGACTGAAGCTGATTCGTTTCGCATTTTTTGCTTCTTTCATGACTAATCTAAGTCCTTCCATATACTCTGGTTGTCGTGCTATTGTACTTCTCGGAGGAATACTCTATGCAGTCTGTTTTTTTCACAATTTCTAAAGATTCTTGAATCTTGTCATTTTAAAATGGCGCTGTATTTGGCAAACTCGAAAATAATCTGAGAGTGAATTTTAAGTTTCAACAGTTTTAACAAAAGCCCATCATCACCAACATGAGTAATTCGAAAAACTAGGTAGTTTTTCATAATTTAAAAGGACTTTTATTGGCTGTTAGAATAATGGCGTGTAATAATCATTTTAAATTTTTGAATGGTGACTTACGTATCAGAAATCAGCTATCAAGTCGAAACTGTAAATTTTTTGACATTCTACAAATATACGTAGTTCCAGGTTCCAGTGCTCATGTGGCATCAACTCTGCTACTATCAATATAGTAGCATTTCCATCTTGGAGATTCCCGAGTTGCCAGGGTTAGTGACATGGAATTGTCTCGTGGTATAATTTACGGTACAAATTTATTACCGCTCAAGGAAGATAATTATACCAATCGTTATCATTAGCTCTATATGGAGAACACTACCTCCATATAAAAATAATAGTTGCACTAACTGCGAATTTGCGACACAAGGCCCCTATTAATCGCATAGAAAGCAAATGTGAAGAAAATCAAGAGTATTATTATCCTCCAGGCAGAAAGTAACTAGTATAATATTGGTAAAAATTATCTCTAGAAAGAGCCTAGATATTCTTTAACCCTTATAAAGGGTCAACAAATTAGTGGTATGGATTCTGTCACGCATGTGAAGACATAATTTCACATGTATGATAGAATCCATGCCGCTTATTTGTTGACCCCCTGTAAGAGTTCAAGAATATCTAGGGTCTTTATAGAGGGAATTTTGACAAATATTATACTAGACATCTTCTTCTGAAGCCTGCAGTATAATCTTCTAATTTATTTAATATCTTTTAAGTCAGGCCCACTTACTTCCATAGAGAAGGGTGCTTCTGTCATTAAATAAATTAAAATGTCAACTGAATAAATTTAATGGTTAGTTTTTTGCATAAAGTTCATCGCATTGTTATATTGTGTAATGTCCGTGTATATTCCAAAGCACTTTTTGAATTCGCTAGGTTCTCTTTTCACTAAGTTTTTGAATTCGCTAATTAGTGACCTACATTAACATCATTATTAGTGACCTACATTAACATGTATTTATTGTTGACATTGTTCTAGATAAAATTTAAAAATATGAAACTTTCAATTATAGTATTTTGTGTAGATAATCCAGTTGCTTGATTGCTAGGTTGGCTTCAACTGCATAATTTAGTTCCGAAGATATTCAAGAACAAAGAATTGAACGAGAATGTAGTGAGAAGTGAACACGGTACAAATCAAAAATAGTGTTTAGCGATATTTTATTTTGCATTTCATTTGTCATTTTACGCCGAAAAAAATACACCCTTGATCGAGAGACTCTCAAAACCAAGCTCTCATTCATGTTGAATGGTGGACCTAAATATGAGGAAGAGACATGATGAAGAGTATAAAGAAAATGAGGTAAAAGTCCTCGGTACTGTTATTACAAAGTTACTAATAGCATTTTAACATTTATGGAAGTAAAATAAATCACTTCGGAGGAATATAACACTTAAAAAAGATATAAAAGACCAACTATCAATATGATATCTCATGGTACAAAAGACCAAAACTTGTCGAATTTTGTGAATTTTGTAAACTCCAGAAAACTACAAATAAAACTTGTCATGCCACTTTATGAACGTGCTTAGAGAGGCTATGAATGCGCAATAGCAGAAATCAACTACTGCAAAGAGGAATCCGCCATATCGGCGTTAAAGAAGATGAAATCTACTACAATCCAGCAATCCAGCTTTTCGCAAGGTGGTAGCCGAATACCAACAAAGTGACTTGTGATTATTAAATCAGATTTCAGCTTTGGCCAGACAGACTTTTCTAGGGCTTCAATGTAAAAAAGGACAGAACAATAGTTACCGACTACTTTTGGCTGAAAATCCATATTAGAAAATTATCAGAAATTGGTTTAAAAACAGCTTGGGGATATATTTGATTTGCTTGGACAACACAAGTATCAGGCCAAAAAAAACAAAGTGTTCCAGAATCGGAGCAGCAGAAGAAACCTAATAAATATCACGAGCTGCTCCAATTCGAATAAATACCCTAATACCCTAATACCCAGATTTGGAACTGGAAAGAGACCACTATAAAAAAATTCAAAAATGAAGGAAGGCGGAAACTAAAAATTAAAGAATAACAATATTTACATCCTAAAGCGCAAACTTTATAGAATTTTAAAACTTTCCTAAATTATATTTATCATTACATTTTTTAAGTAGGTAGTTGTGTTTTTACAATTATTAAGCATCTACCTTTGTCGTTAAGATTTAAAGACGACTATTAACTACTATTTTATAAAATATCGAATTACTCTTAATTAAGAATAATTAACTACTCGTATTATATTATAACAAATAATTCTTATAACTCAATGAATACTTAAGAAACTAGTAACATCAAAACCGTGCGCTTGTTATTCAATAACAAAACAGCCGAATTAGCGACATGCACCTACATAACTCATAAATAAAACAATAAAATTAGAAAGTATTTTTAAGTGACTGTTTGAACAGTTACTTACATTCATTTCTTGTACTTCTTCTGTACCTCCAAACGCTGCCTGTAGCTGCATGTGCAGCTAAAGCGACAACAAATAACACCAAGAGACGCATTTCACTTAGTTGGCATTGAAAGCAAATCTTACACTAACATCGGTTTTTAGTCCCTCTTCGCTTTTATAATGTTTACGAGCTGTTGTTTCCAGGGAGTCACCATATATTTTAACAACAATAACATTTACAATATTTCAAATCGGAACCCGATACCGATAATGATATGGCATATTGGACTCGTATCTTCCATAACAATAACTTGTAATATTGAGCTGACATGGGAAATATTTTTATTGGGAGTGTTTTGGCGGTCTAACAAATGGTGTTGTTAGTTATGGAGCGTAAAAGTAAACTAAAGATTAAACATTAAACATGTAACAGCTACTAAGAGCATCAAGAATTATGAATAACAAAATGCTCTCATAATTTTTTGTTAGAACATTATAATAGTTGTAACCAAATGTAATAAACATTTGGTTACAACTGAAAAAAAAATAAATATATATATATATATATATATATATATATATATATATATATATATATATATATATATATATATATATATATATATATATATATATATATATATATGTTGATATATATATATATATATATATATATATATATATATATATATATATATATATATATATATATATATATATGTTGGTTTTCTGGTTTTCGCGGGTGTAGAATGTACTTGATGATTTCCGGGTCTCATCTCTTCTCCCACATGTTTTCTATGCTTCTAGAACAGTTCTAGATTACCTGTTACCCCAGAATATACCGCCAGTTCTGATGTCCAAAATTCCCAAAAAAGAAAAATGTTCGGAAATTAAAATGTAAGTACGTTTTATATTTGGACATTTTTTGTATTTTTAAACATTGTAAGGAAGCTATCAGACCTACGGACATCGTTCTATGCTTAAATGAAAGCTAATTGCATTCGCTACAACATATTACCCTATGACTTTACCCGTACAATTTTCCCCGATTTCGGGGACGAAAGTTGACCAAATCTTAAAATTTCACTTTTTTTGGAAAATGGCCAATTTTTGAAGGGCTGTATTTTGGTAACTATTATATCTACATAGCTGACTCTGATCTCAGATTGTAGAAAATTTAATCTACTTTAAAAACGTAATAACATGTTTTATGAACAAATGCATGGTTTAGAAGAAAATTTCGCGGTTTTTCGAGTGCTACAAAGTTAGCACAGGTCTTTCGAAGCTGAGAACTTGGATTTACACGAGGATTCACACTACTGCTAGTCATCCTAATAACCTATAAACAATCAGAACTAGCTGTTAGTTTGCGATTTTAGCACTTTCTACTGTACTATTTGACTGCCATCTACAGGGCAGTCAAAGTGTTGAACACAATTTCATGGATTTTATTTTTTTGCATGAAACCCCAATTCCTTTTCTAAAATAAAAGTAGCCTAAATTATTCCTTACTCCTTATAAAATTAGCTATCTGCCACTGAAAGTCCCGTCAATATCGGTGCAGCCGTTGCGGAGATCGGATTTTGTTCACAATTTCATAGATTTATTTTTTTTACGCGGAACCCTAAATCTTTTTCTATAATAAAAATAGCCTAAGTTACTCCTGATCACATCAGATATCTACTAGTTAAAGTCCCTTCCAAATCGGTCCAGCGGTTTCGTAGATGGGATTTTGTTCACAATTTCATAGATTTTATTTTTTTACGCGGAACCCTAAATCTTTTTATAAAATTAAAGTAGCCTAAGTCTCCTTATGCCATCAGCTATCTGCTGGTTATAGTCCCGTCAAAATCGACCCAGCCGTCTCTGAGATTAGCCGGAACAAACACACATACAGTCAGACAGGCTGGCAGACAGACAAACATTTAAAAATTGTTTTTTTTTGTCATAAATACCGTTTATACTACGTATTATATGCATTTAGTAAAAATCCGATATCTTGACATTACAAACATACCCTTCAATTTTATTTATATGTATCGATATATAAATAAGTTTTTTAAGTTTTTAAATCTAATCTTACCCCATGTCATGTCAAACATTTAATTGAGTACATTTATTTAATCTGAAATCAATTTACTATTAGCTACCTTTGATTATATATCAAAGCTATTACATATTGTTATGTTTAACTAAATGTACGTAAACATGTTACAAAAGCGACAAAGCAGCAAAAGGAATGATCCGCCGGCGCCGCTTCCTCTCCCACACAAATCTTCAACTTCTGGCCTTAACCTTGTGGCTGGAATGAGTGGTAGGGGTATTATTATTATACATTTCACCTCATCACAAAATTTAGGTGGCTGTGCGAAATTTAATTATCCTTCCCTAAAATTGAGTATTCTTTGAATATGAATGGAGTCTAATAATGGATCAATCAACGTAGAAAAAAATCAACAGAAAAATCCATCCAAATCTGGTTCGCCACAAAACTTCAACCACAAAGTCGATACCAGCAAGTTATAATAGACCGCACGACGCCTAATAACACAATACGACTGGCCAATAAATAAAGTTAAATATACAGGGCTACATCTAACCCAAATACTAACATGAATGACATATACAATGACAGAATGACATCAGAAAGGATAGACAAGTAATATCCTCTACTTGTGGATATTGATGAGAATTACAAATTATAACAAATGATACCGAGCGATGCGGTATCTTAACAATCTAAAAATAATTTTGTGAAACCAACTGGTCCTCTCTGGGTCACTAATGGCGTGTACACGTATTTTTCTTATTTGTTCAATCGGGCAACCAAATTGTCAATTGTGACAAAATTCCTGTAACCTAATAATCTAATAATATTCTTTCGAAACGAACTGGTCCTCCTTCTGACATCCTATATGCCATGTAATCGCATCTTTATTATCTACTCAGTCGTCGATCCTGTGACAATAGTAATTGTGTTTTAGGACAAAGGAAATATAATTCTGTCTTCTATCTCAAGAGATTAGGTAAAAAATTTAAATACAACATTTTAGAAAATCGCAACCATCGATACCCAAGCCTTATGACTGAGCCCAGTCGTAAGGCTTGGGTGCCAATGCTTTAACAAACGCCTGATGAACTAAATATTTGGATTTGAATCCATCCGCTCCGACTCGGGATCATTATTTGTTGCCGGTACCGGCCATAAGCTATTATTTCCTATTCATTTATAATGTAATTGTTTTGTTTTGCTTAATTTTGAGGCCCTCTGCTATTAAAGAAGGGCGACCACAGTTTTTGTTTATCATGGACCGCGGCACCAGTGGCGTGTATGTTAAAGCGTGTACCTATTGGTAAAAAAATTGATTTTTTGTTATTTAGATCTACACGTAATCATAATTTTCTTTTAATAACATATTGAACCTTTTTCACCTTGACAAAATATGTAAAATGTTCTTATTAACAATTATCGACTGAATATTATGGCACGTTACTTACTACTACACATTATGGCCAAACTTAAAACAAGTAATAGCTTCAATAATTTTTATTTTGTCAGTAATATAACAATATATTAAATAATATAAAAGTTAAAGTAATTAATAGGATTTCAAACGCTAAGTACAAAAAAAAGTACAAAAAAAAGTTACCAGGTAAGTACAATACAAGTTCATGCGTATCATTTTTAAGTTGTCATCAAACTGAAAAGATTTTAAATTACCAGAGTTTAGCATATTTTCGTCAAGTTTAAAACATCTTAAATTGTCTAGGAAAATCACTTATGACGAGTTTGATTAATCTATTTTGACCCACTTTCTACCCCACACTTAAAATCAATTATTTGTAATTAGAAAAAAATAGATGTTTGTGATCAAAACTGCAAAAGGTAAAATAAATCAAAATAAAATGAGGTTAAAACACGAATAGAAATACAACTTATTAAACACAAACACAAACAACCTTGTTTTAGACTTTGGACTTGGACAAAATTATTAAATACTTTGGACAAACTTATTAAATAAGTTTATAAAAAGGCCCGTAGTAGCTCTTAAGTTTTCATTTTTTCTTTATACTTTAATGACAAGAATTTCATTCTTATAATGTATCCTGTATAATAACTGTCATAACTTACCATCTGACAACATCGCAAAATTCAACAATCATGTCAAAACCCTTCTTCCACTCTGAACCATTGGATCAAGCAACAACATATGTTTTTATGCAAATATCGCCGTCAAAAGTTGGTAATATTTTTATTTAGATATTGTTTAATTAATTTTTGAACACTGAGCGCGGGTTCAATTAAAATATCAAAAAAAAATATGTATTCAACTTATTTCACTAACAGACTTTATATGACGTCTACAGATGCTTTAAACTTGAGTCCGCATAAGACAACAATACATTATTTTTTAAATAGGAACCCGCGCCAATTTGAGATCATAACCTAACTAATATGTCAATTAACCGCATACCTACTTGCAAACGACACGCCTGTAACGTAGCCATGCGTGGAGTAGCGTATATTTGCTTAGTGGGTTTCTAGCTTAAGATTAAACCATCAACCGCTGCTCGAAAGAAAATTAAAAAGACCATGGCCAGAACTCTGGTTAGATAATTTGTGGTGCATCTTCACGGCCTGGCAACTTAAGCCACATGTCACATATCTAATTTGCTTATTACCATCAACCGGGGATGTATATATGTATGTATATGGGTCGGAGTGTAGTGGAAGGTAGTGTTACACTCCCATTCCACCACAGCACTTAGGCCTCATTAGGCCCTTTGTGCATTCCTCCTTTTTACTTAAGTACTTTTCTTCAAACCATCCTATTTATTACAGTGGCCTGGTGGCAAAGTCTCTACAATTTGTATGTATGATAGTATGGTTCTGAGTTACCGAGATTAATTATTCTGGTCCTCATTACCATTTATCTGGGACCACGCGTCCGCGGCAGATGTGTTGAGTGTTCCCAGGTCTCGGGCAGACGCCACAGTCCGTGCCCAAGCCTGCCTAGGTCACCCATCCAAGTGCCATCAACGCCCGCCCAGCATAACTTTGAATATCTTACCGGTCAAGTCTAAGCGACTAGGCGGTCCCATTCAGTCACCTTAGTCGCCTCTTACGACAGGTATGAGGTACCTTGGGTCTATTCTACAATTGCGGCTCCGAACCAAGAGGGGGAGTCAACCGGGATATTATCGGATGATTTTAAATGTTTTTTGAAAATATCTCACGAACGAATCTGCATAATTTAAATCTGATTATGCACATTGATAGCAGTATACTCAAGAAACTATTATTGCAAGAAAAAATTAAATTGAAGTATGCAATTTTTTTATTATTTAATAGCGTCCCCAGGCTTATCCCCAAGCCCGGGGCTATTAGAAAGTTGTTATTTTTTCTATAGGAAATATGTAGAATTTTATAATTTACCACTTATAATTTAACACTTAACAGACTTTTCTGCTTACTGTCAGTTTGTTTCAAATTCATAATGTGGCCAGCTGTAGGTGCTATAGCGGGAAATTAAAAAAAAAAACAATTTGTCCGAAATTACCCCTGCGGTCCGATATATCCCCGGTTGACGGTCCTCCTGTAATTTAATTTTGAGCACATTGTAAATAATCAAATAAAATATTGAAAATATAAATTGTGAATTATTTTAAAATTCGTGCCCATATAGTATAATATACTGACGATACTGAACCATTTATATTACAATTAACAATGCAAATTCAAACCATTTCCAGTCGACTCATCAAATTACCTACAAACAAGCAACCGTTAATTATTTCAGATTTTACATCACATTTATATGATTATTTGAGCAATTGCTGACAAAGGGAAACATCTCCCTAGTCATATTCTAGAAGTCACTTTAACTAATTGCACACAAATAATATGACCTCAAATTTAATTCTGTAAACAAAACATTGCATTTAAAATTAATATATTCAAACCGAAAACGTGTTACCGAAACTTTCTTCTATTTCTTACAGGTCCTTGCAGAACTCGTTGCATCTTAATTGATAATCTTCGAATTAATTTAATTGTGGTTTGTTTACTGTTCTTTGTACTGTCTGTTTGAAGACTGTGAATTACCTACCTACATGAGTTTATTATATGATTACAGTAAATGTAGCATAATCATTGCGATTTAGTTGAAGTCAAGAGGATCTGGTAGTGGGTATTCCCAGTAGGTATCTAAGGTCTTGTTTGTCACTAATTTAAATATACTGAATATTTACTTTGTTGAGTATTATGTGAACTGCACTGGTTAGGAGTTAACAAAACTGTGTACAAAGGCGTAGATACGAGGAGGTAATTGCCCCCAGAATTTAGTAGAACAAACATGAAAAACGTCCTTCAGCTTCTTATTTTGCTGTATATACTGAAACCTATACGTAAAAAATGTCTGGTCGATACGGATACAGTGGCACGATCGCCAATAGATTTTACCAATGAAAATTTGTGTTTGGCCAATATATACTCTCGAATATACAGCACTGATACTGATACTAATAATGCAAATAAATATTTGTGGCTAAAATTTACTTACTGTTTTGTTTTATAATTTTTTTAATTTCATTCAAATTACAACTTTTCGCTTCGGGAATGTATTGGGGTAGGTAGGATGTAAACATATTTAAAGTCCCCACCCCTAGACCCTTCCTCTTCAGGGGGGAGGGGGTAGAAAGGTAGCGAAAAGTTCATTGCATAAAACTGAAAGCTTATAATATTTTCTATAAAATTATAGTTGTATAATTTTTTTCGCTAAGGCGATATACCAAACCGCGAAATTTGTTTTACTGTTGCTTTCGAATATTTGTTCTAAAATCGAGGATATTATCAAGAATCCCCTTCTTATTGACGTGGATGCCGACGGGATGATTTAGGCGATTTAATTGTCACTTACGTATTAAATAATTCCTTGGTAACAATTCCTTGATTTCCTTAGTAACAGTCACTCTTAACGGAGCTTTAGATCTGCAAACTTTGAATAAATACTCAGTGTCTGTCCAGGTTCGAAAAAGAACATTGGTGGATAGAGTTAGCATATCAGGTATTAAGTATTAGGTTATGTTCACTGAAATGTTTGACAGTTTAGCATAGAAAATATACCTAATAATTACCCACGGTGAAAATATAGAAAGTGTCAACGCTTTAGTCAAATTACTCCATGCTGAAAGTGATGATGAGTATAAAGAATCAGGATATGGAAAAATCACAATCTTGATATTTTTTTTTGAAGCGAAAGGGTTTTGAAGCGAAAGCGAAAGGGGATTGACCAGAGAACAAATCGACAAATTCCTCGCAGAAACGTAGGTTGAAACATATCTCATGAAGAAGATTGCCGTAATTTTTGGTGTATTTGTGCAATAGCTATTTATGTCACCAGCTCGGAAAATTATGCGAGTTTTAGAATAGTTGTGGCATAAGGACATGTGAACTACTTTCTGGAGAACTCCTCGAGACACCCTGTATATAATCTAGAATGGAATGGAATAATCGAGAAGCTTCTAGAAGTTTCTAGAACCTTGAAAATCCCGCCGATGGTTACGTAGTTTAATTTAGTTTAAACGTTCTTAGAGACAAGACAACGTAACAAGTAATTAAAAGTGTTCAGTGTGAGATAGTGATTTATCATTGCAAAAAATTGTGACTTATTGGGTTTGGATTTGGGTCAATAAAGTGCATTTGGATTCTGGACATTACCACTTATTTTACGAACCCAGTGGCGTAACAATTTGTGTCAGAAGAGGGATAAGTGACAAGAAGACAATTTTATGGTGAAAACTCGTTCTGCGGATTACGACGCGATTGCAGATCTCAAGGAATTAAAAGAAATGTTGTACTTCCTGAAAAAGTCGCCAACCTGGAAGAACGATAAAGGATAGTCCACAATTTTGTGAGGGACCGGCTACACCTGACGAATGGCCGAAGGAAGATGCCCCTGGATAAAAAGACGACACCGTACAAAGAAGGAGACGCTGTCTGGCTGTACCAGCCCCAAAGAAAGAAATAATCGAGTCCAAAACTTCAAGGCCATGGGAAGGACCATATACCATCGTGAAGAAGATCAACGATCTTGTGTATCAGATCCAGCGATCTCCGAGGGCTAATGTCGTACATTCATGTCGAGAGGATGAATCCATACAACTGTAGGACCCCAACAGCTGGTGAAGATCTGTAAGAAGCTATTGCGAACCAACAACTTTAAGGAGGGGGGGGCAGAGTTAAGGGATCGTCAGCAGCGTTTGTGAGCGATATACTAGATTTTCCCTAGATCTAGGGAATTTTTAGTATATCGCTGCTGACAATCCCGTAACAGTAGAAATAAATCTTTGTTCTTAGTTTAGTGAAAAAAAAATATATCTTAATATATTTCTAATGTTCGTGACCTCTCCTAAGAAAATATGTACCTATGTATTTCCAAATTCTGAGTAGGACACAAAACATGATAGAAACAATGCAATAATTTCAGTACCTATAGCAGCTATTTATGGCATTTATGGCATTTAACATTGTGATCTAAATTAAAAAATCACTAGAGGCACAATATTCAATATGCTATAAACACCACAGGAATACATATCTATTTGTAACATAAATGTTTACTGATTTGTGTATGACACAATCAAAATACATTTGTAGTAAAAAGAATGTACCTAATATTTATAGTAAGTAATGTAGATATATTTTTGATCATAGTGTACTTCTTTATTCGTGATACTAATATCAATTGTTAGTAACTTATTTGTTAATTGGAATAGACAAAAGGTGTTAGAGAATTAGCAAGTAGACATTTACATTCAAGGAGTGTAGAGAAAGCATAAACATCAGTTCAGATACAAATGACATCAGAAGAACTGAATATATGTTTTCATTAGCATATTTATGAAACTATAGAAAGATCTGGTATAATAGATATAGTATATATTTATAGAATATTGTTAATTTTATTTCCAACCAATTTCATTATTATTCAAATTTTCTTGTAATTTTTGGGTTTTATTCTAGGCTATCTAACAATATATTTCTTCCTCTACAGGTACAACATCTTTCTTTTGTCTTTATCTGTATACAGGTACAACATCTTTCTTTTTCTCTTCTTTTTGTCTTACTCTCGGTCTTCATTACTAATATTTCTGCTTCCACAAAATGCTTCCTACAAATTCGATAATTTCTAACTAACTCACTCTTTCTGAGTGATCCGAATCAGTACATCTCGTTTAGTTGTTCCGCCGATGCACCGTCCTGAGTAAAGTTCGGATCAGGTAATCTCGATTACAATGTGGCAACACCGACATAAATTTCAAACTTGCCAAGAATGGCAAGATTAGCGCCAAACAGACTCCCCTCTCCCCCCTAGACATCCCATTTGTATTTATTGCCTATGTTAGGTAAATATTATAGGTACCCCGTTTGTTTTAGGAAAGCTTCGTGTTATCGATTTTTGCTGTATTTTGTTAATTTTGTGGCGTTCCTGTGTCCGTACGGATTCTGTCCTCCTGGTTTCTGGTATTAACTTAGAATTCAAAGAATAACGACACTAATTTAAAGCTAATTCTAAACTTCACTCCAACTGAAAAAGAGTATATTTTTAACATAATTTCACAGGGAACAGATCATTATTAAATTCCGATTCTTCTTTAATATACTGTAGTAAATATAATACAGTCGGTTTTGTTAGCCTAAATCTCCCAATAAATGGCATTGCCCATGTACGAAAAATATTCAATTATTTCATAGTTCCTTTTAGGAAATCCAAAATTTATCACAAATATCTAATATATCCTGACCATCTTCCACAAATACTTCGTCCTCGATTTCAATTATTACACCATGAAATATCAGAACCAAATATTATTAAATCAATTTAAAGCTGGTTAAAGGTACTTTAAGCGACGTAAAAATTTAAGGTTATAGAAAAAATTTGTTGTTCATTATTGCTATCACTTTCATTTAAAAAAATGTTACTTGGTTAAAATCTGAGGTTAAAATTAACAGAATCCACTATAACAGGGAACTGTGCTGCTCTCTAAAACAGAAAAACAGTAAGAGATAGCTTAATCGCAAATTGGAAGCTATACAAAGAAAGAGATGTATTTTCAGGAATCGGATAAATTTTTCAATCTAGTTGCACGTCTCGCTGTCTCTGGTAATGGTGCATAGGACATATTTCGTGTTGGTTTAATGAAAAATGTGAGGTTAAAATATTGTGCGTGTGGCTCGAAAACGGTTACCAATTCGTAAAAGTATATAGAACGAAGGTTGTACAGAATTTCAAGAGCTTTCATTTTGTATGAGAAAATCTCCTACGTTGCACCGTTTTCAACACATAAGCGAAAAACCCAAAAGTGGACGCTCTTTGTTCCCTTCCCCTTCCGAATCAACTCCTAGAAGTCAGCACTTTTAGTATGTTCACTCACTAAGCACCCTGAAGCCTTTCGTGGACTGAACTAAGTTACCAAGTCTATATTATTTGTATTTTTTACCCTTTGGATTTTCTACCTTATTTGGATCCTCTATAAAAGCATTCAATAAGGAAATTTCTACCAATAGCGCGGAACACTTCTGTGGCGAATTCGTAAAAGGTCATAATCTTAAAAGGAGCAAGTCTTAAAAGGACCATGCTAATATATTCCTATTAGTGATATATTTAATTTGTTAAGAATACCTAAGTTGATATGAGTCTATCAATTCGTTAAAATAAATGATAAATATTTCTTGAAGAGCAATAAATATTGAAACTAAAAATTTATCAGCAGTACTTATTACTTATCATTTTTTTAAATGCTTTAACTGTTGGATTTGTAACTACTTGATAAGGCTAAGTTAAATAAACATAAGTACATATACATAATTCGATTTAACTGTAGTATTCACATATTTAATTTCTAATACGTATACATACGTGTACCCTTTTAAGCATTTTACTTATACCCTTTTAAGCATTATACCTACTTGTAGAATTAGTCATGTAAACATATATCCTTATAAGAGTAGAGTGGTTTTGGCTAAATTTCCTTACTATTACGTAGGTAGTTCTGTTAACGCACTATAAATATGAAGTAGTTTACATGTTCAGGAGTGAAGGCGGATACAAGTTAATAGACTATTGCCAAAATAATGCTGCGAAAGCGCTTAAAGACAAACTAATAATTATTGCAAGTTACATTAGTTACATTAGTAGAAGTCCCAGAAGAAAGTGCAAATATGGAATACCATTTTGTTTCCTAAATACATCTTCCAAACAAATAGGTAAAGCAAACCTAAACTTGGTAAGGTTCAACCTAAAATAGTTGGATGGTTGAATAAAGTGCCTTTAATTAAATATAACTTAATCCTCATAGTTTTCGAACAAAATGAAACTGCTAGAAAAAATGTCAAAATCGACTCGAATGAAAGATGTAAATATGGAATACCTTGAAAAAATAATAAACAAATCTACAAATTGATTTTTTTATTAATAAAAACTAAAAATACAAAAGTTCTGTATAGGCTACTTGCACCAGTCACAGACGTATTCATCTTTCTCCGCACCTGCGGATTTATTATGTGACTACATGGAGCACATGAGGCACTGGACATATAACTTACCCCTTTAACTTGTTGCAAAATGTTCGCCTCAAAAAGTCCATACTACATCGCTGTCGTCAGGGTTGGAACGTGCGGGAGTATCATCCATATCGTCGTCTGAAGGCTAGGTCCAAGTCGTATTCCATATTTTCATATAATACTAGTATTCCATATTTCCAACAACCCACGTGATCAACATCTTAGGTCATATCTCGTTACAGAAGTTAAATTATAGAAAAGTAGTTATGGCCTCCAAAAGAACAATTTATAGGTATATAACAACACACTGGTAAAGCATTCAATAAAAACATCCAACAAAAAAATGTATACATTAATAACTACCTGCGTACTAAAACTTTTTGTAGACGCGGTTCACAATATCGCCTGTGTCAATCACCTGAAAATCTTACGAATACGTTTCCAGTCATCTACCAACGTTTGAAGGAAGTGTATAAGTAACTTGAATCGCTTGCCGATAGATGTAGACACTTTTCAAAATCAACCGCTATTCCATATTTACAGCATATTCCATATTTGCACCTTCTCCTCTACAAATATTATTAAAATAGATATTATATTTCATTATCTAATCAATGAACCTATTGGAAAAATACTTTCAAATAAATTGGAAGTAATTATACTTATTATAATTTAAAAACATAAATTCTTCTTCGTTAATTTACAGTGGTAATAGCACTAGTAATGTTTCTTATTTAAGATTCGCGTGACTGAATTTGATAATCATATAATTTGTTTTCCATGATGATTACGAGAAAATGTAAAAAATATTCCCTTTTATCACTTTTGGGGTTTTTATATCACAGTGCAACTGGTTTTCAAGATTTCTTGGAATTTCCATTTTTTTAGACAGAATATACAAAACTAAACGTTACGGGTCATTTAATCTGTTTAGCATATTTGATAACACACATTGATAATAATTACATATATCTAATTATGTTTAATATCAAAATATTTATTTTACCGTTTCTGATAATATGGTGAATAAATTGATTACAGACGGGTTTTGTAAATTTTGAAATTTTTCGAATTCGAATCCCATAGCTTATGCTATTGTTTTTCTATTTTTTCACTTAATCTCTTGACTTTTCAGATATACGACATAATTATATTTCACTGCCTAAAACATAATTAGTTTTGTCACAATACTTTTTACTTTTGCCCGAATGTCCAGATAATAAGGATACGTGTTTATGGCATCAGTTGTCTCAAGGAGGAACAGTTAGTGTTCCAATAATATTTTTAAATTGTAACAGGTTATACAGCGAGATATTTAAATTCAGATTTAAATATATTTTAACCGAAAGCTATTTTGACCAGGTATAACTATTTCTATCCTGCTAAGCAATGTTTTATAAAGTAATTATGTAACGTATATTATATTGTATATGCATTAAACGGTGCTTATTATGCAACATTTCAGAACCCTACCAGAAATCAGAAACATCAATTAAACAGTTGAAAGTTGAAATTAAATATAGTACTTATATATTTTATCGTTCTAGGTACACACTACTTAACGATAACCCTTGACAATAAAAAGAGTGTAAATATATTGAATTAATTATTTGCAAATAACATATTATTGGTTTGAGCTGATACTGTATGTTAATAATCTCATAATACTAAATAAAGTAATTATACATTAAATGTGTTTTACAAAGTCTGCAATAAACAATTTCTTATAAAAAAAACCCCTTCAGACTTATATAGTAACGTAAAACTAATGATTGTTCTGTAATTATTTTCTTTAATTCCTGTTGGACTACCTATATTACAAAATTTTGGACTAAAGGTAGCCGGGGCTGGTTGAGCACAGGGGTAGGTTGGTACAGACCTAATATTTCCGCAACGCTACTATGTAAGAACTGTTGCTGTGGCTAAAAAAATGGACACAGGCCCTGAAAACAGCACCAAAATTGAAGATATGTGCAAACTTGCAAAGAAGAGACATATCACGGAGCAAGGTACGTCCTTCACACACCCATCAACAACCAAGAAACCAAACATCACAGCTACAAAATCCGCTGCGGAAATAAAAACGCAATACAAGTTCCAAAGCCTGAACACGGCAGGCAAAACCAAAGATAACCAAATACCTGAGACCCCCACCGGCCAAACTAGTAAAGATACGGAGCCCGAGAAAGGAGAAATCAAGCCAAAAGAAGTCAAACCGCCCCCAATCATTGTTCATGGGGCCTTCGACAACCACAAGCGGATGACCTAATACTTAAAAATGAACCTGAAAAGCAAATTCCACTGGAAACAAGCAATCAATACGACCATTTTATATACTGAAACCTTAGAAGACTGGCTCAGATCTATGGAAACTTTTAAGCAAGGCAATCTATCATATTATCATACATTCACCCCCAAAAGAAGTAAGACCCATGCATTCGTCCTGCGAGGACTCCATCAAGACGGCATAAGTACTGAAGATATTAAAACCGAATTGAAACAAGGCTACCAGTTGAAGATAACAGCAATATGCAAGATTAGCGGTACAAAATACAACAGTTATATGGTAGTAACCGACAATGCTGTAACACTGAAACATCTACAAAAGCTAATCAGAAAAAGCATTGCCCAAGGAACTTTCGAGAAGGTATCGTGACATGAAACGTCTTAATGTAATAAAAGCTGTTACAGCATTAGAAGTTTTCGCTTCTATCGTGTAGTCATAAGCACATATCCATGTTTTTTTTGTACATACATCTATAATAAAAGTACATATATGTAAAGTCTTTCTAATAAGTATGTGTAGTTCAAACCGGCAATCCTGACCTACACAATGTTTTTCATAGGCGTAGCCATTTTTTTTTTAGGAGGTTGAAAGTAGAAGGTTTTTATATGCATATTTACAACACCACAGCTGATATTGAATGCAAGTTTCTACAACACTCATGAAGTATTGCTTTCAGCGCGTTACAATTTTTTTGTTTTCAAATTAAGCATTTCGATACGATTTTACTCGGGCTGCCATGTATTCCAAAACAAATTTCAAGTAAAATACTATAGTTGAAAAGTCATAGTCATAACGTTTGCGTTAGCCCAATTATTATCACGGTTAGGCGTGCTTGCATTTAAAAAATTATTTATCGGCATTTCTGCAGGCTGCCATTAAGAAGTATACATATTGTGCTAGGAATATATAAAGATAATATATGAAGCTGATATGTGAAGATAATATATGAAGATAATATATGAAGATAACATATGAAGAATATAATATATGAAGTCCAAGGGAAGATTCTTTAATTTGTCATTTATTATCATCAGAATATTAATATGATAATACCCTCCAAAAGGCATATTGTGGGTGAAATCACGTCTGAAAATCTGTCACTATCTCCCGGTCTAATATTTAATGAGTAGGGTTTAGACTTAATTGTGTCAGTGAGTTAATGATTTTTTGCGTTTTGTTTATTTTTGTATATATTATTTGAATAAACATTTAACCTATATTGTCCCAGGAGCTTTGTCAGACTCGAATGGTGATAGGGCTGGTATACAAATCCCCAATTGCAAAGTCCTTAAAAGATTCTCAAATACCAATTCCGTCAACCGCAGCAGAACCTTCTCAACACGCAATTCCAACTGACGCGACGCCGACGAGATTCAGAATAGGAAATTCCTTCGATTTCAGCAGAAACTCATCGACATAGCACTCCAACTGACGAGATTCTAAATACTGTACAAAAAAAACCACTGTACAAAGCTGCACCAAAAAAGCTAAACAGATCAGAAGGAAAAGGAAAATCAGCAATTCAGCCTAATATTTTTATTGAAGATGAACTGGAAATAGAGAAAAGTGCTGAAATGAAAAATAAGAAAGAGAAGAATGATTAGAAAGCAGATCGCTAAGAAAAATGTTTTTGAAGAAGAGAATGTGATTAAAAAGGGAAAACAGAGAAAATGTTAGAGCTTCGTTAGAGCTACAAACTGTAGATATCAAATTTACTATCTCTAATTTAGACTCCCAAAATGTCTACGGACACGCAAATACGAGTTAAGAGGAGGCTTTTCAGAAAAAAACCAAAACGAACGGTTAAATAAATCTACTATATTTTGTTAAGGTTTTATATACGCAAAATTTACATAAAAAATAGTCAAACATAAACAATCCCTAAAATCATAATACATGATAATACAATGAATATTAAATATACCCTAGCACTACGCTACTAGACCACTATCAGGTCATATACATGTAATTAACTACTAACAAATTTGAATTATACTTTACTGTTTACCCCTCTCTCTACTCCCTATCATATTATACTTTTATACGGCAAATATATCACTTTATTACATGACAAAACAAAAATTACCCTAATTCGCTGAGTAATAGAAATCCTACGTTTTCTCTACAACTTATAGCGCATACCTATACGCCGGGCTCAGTTAACATCTGAATATCTTTCATAGATTTGGAAATATTACATCACAATATCTCAGGCATGTGATGAGTTTTCTACACTAAGTACTTAATTTTCGACACTTATTAACCCCTGATCCCCTCAGATCTATAACGTTCAAGACACATTTCTTATCATTTTCCTCGTGTTACGGGGAAAATTATGATTTATTTGCGTCGAATCTACATTAATCCTTCGGCGTCTTCGGCGACAGACAAAAATACACCTAAAAAATGACACACTTTACATGGCAATAAAGCCACAATATTTACACATCAAAAACCCGTTCAAACCAATAACATCCTCGCATTATTCACTAGTCTTTTCGACGCAGCTTCGTAGCAAAAATTCCTTTTTTTATGTGTAAACGTCTATTACGGCGATATGAGGGTAAATTTTGGGAAAAGGGACGGACATGTGACATCATAACCCATCAATTATCATGCACAGTACCTACCTACTAAATTAATTCAGCTACTACCTGATAGATGGTGTTTACAGCGCCAATCTCATTGGTGTGTGTGTTGTGTTGCCTACCTTATTAAAAAAGTCCTGATGTGAGTATCGAACCAGCGATCCCTGGTTTGGAAAGCGGGGCTTGAACCGCTGCACCATCATATGACTGTAACACTCGGAGTAGTTTCCACAAACACCAAAACATTTTCACTTCGCTCGACGCGCGTTTCGCCAACTAAGTTGGCATCATCCGGAGACGATTAAAACTAATCTTAAACTAAAAATCTACCCTATTTATACTATTTATGGTGAAATCATTAGTCACGCTTCAATGATTAGTTTCTAAGCAACGCGTAAAGCGGGCTATACGGTATTCCCGCGGGCTATACGGATATACGGTATTCCCATGTCGCTATTCATACTACTTTTACATTTTACAATTTCTATGCTCTCAAATGCATCCAATTGTCTATTACTGGTCACATTTCTGACTAATCTTAAATTACTAATATCTATTCTATGATTGTTAACACTAGACTTATCTGTTCTTCCATATTTTAGATGAGCCATATGTTCTTTAAATCTGGTGTTAATTGATCGTCTCGTTTGTCCAACATATTTTTGATCACAATCATTACAACTAATTTCGTAAATCCCAGACCTCTCATTTGGAACAATTTTATCCTTTGGATTGTCTAAAAGTTGTTGTAATTTATTACTCGATGAATGAATCGCTGTTATACCCACGTTTTTGAAGACCTTACTCAAACCACGAGTAAACCGGAGTTCGTAAGGGATGGATACATATTTTGGAGTCTCTATATCCTTTTGAAAGGTCGTAGAATTACGAAGTGTGTCCTTAAATGTACGCTTCCTAATTAGTTTTTCAACTATATCTCTCGGATAACCATTACTCACAGCTATATCTTTAATTAATACTTTTTCTTTTTCAAACCTCTCATTACTGAGAGGGAAACTTAGTAAACGATGGACAAGAAAATTAAAACTTGCCATTTTATGTTGATAGCAGTGGTGAGAGTTATTAGGGATATATCTGATCGTACTGGTATCTTTTCTATATATATCAAATTCTAACCTATTGTCACTATTTTTAATTACTAATACATCTAAAAATGAAAGTTTTCCATTATTTCCTAGTTCATATGTAAACTTTACAGAAGTGAAACGACTATTTAATTTGGAAATGAAGTTTTCTACATCCGCAACCAAATCCTAGGAAAATACTCGAATTCTTCTTTTGCTTAAGTTTCAAATCGACTCATGAAGACAGCAATGAAAGGCGATAAACAGTTACCCATTGCGGTTCCTTCATGTTGTTCATAGAACTTGTCATTGAAACGGAAGCAATTTTGTTTCATACAAAGTTTTGTAAGGTTTATATATTCTTCTATTACTTCTTTTCTATAGTTGTTTAATTCGAGTAAATCCTCAAGATAGTCCAAGGTCTGTGGAATTGGTACACTCGGAAATAATGAACAAACATCAAAGGAAATCAAAATTTCACCCTCTTGCAATTGAATATTCTTGACCTTATCAATTAAATCATTCGAATTTTTAACTGAAAAACTAGGCTGTGCAATGGGTAAACTTTCAAATTCCTTAGTCAACCATTTTGATAAGTGATAAGTCGGAGATCCAATAGACGATACTATTGGACGCACCGACTTCCCTGGCTTATGAATTTTTGGTAGACAATACAATCTAGGTACAGTAGGGTTAGATACACGTAACCTATTGTTAACAGGTGGAGTAATAAGGTTGTTACATGATTTGAGGACATTTTTTATTTCACTGGTCATTCTTGCTAAAGGGTTACTAGTAAGTTCTTTATAAGGACCATTACTAATTAGTTTGTTTACCCGTTCATAATAGTCCTCTTTATCTAAAATACCAACCTTATTACCTTTATCTTCTTTTAAATAAAAACAATCTTTCTCGCGCAATCTTTTGATAATCTTTCTAGGATTCTTTGAGCATGACTTTCTATTGTCTACGTTATTCATTATATTTTTAGAAATTTGGTTCCTGCAAGCCACTCTGACGAGACCCTTGGATGAATCAGGCAGATATTGAATTGAACTTTCAATCCCTGCCACGACATCATCCAAAATCTCATCAGAAGGGGCTACAGCAAATTTTAAACCCTTGTTTAGAAGGTCAAGTTCATCTTTATCAAAAGAGTGTGACGAGTGATTTTCCACAATGTTAACGACCTTCCGAGGAACATTTTTTGATACATTAGTAGTCAATTTTTTCAATTTTTTATTTTGTGAAGACATTTTTTTGATAAATTTCGCGTTGATTGATAAAAACATGTTCCTCTGAAATTCGTACCATTGTTCATATTCTAAATTATTTAACTTAAAAGTAAGCTTCTTGTAAAGATCATATGCTTGTATTTCAAGCATACTCCGTTTACTGTACATATAATTGATTTCTAAATCCAGCCATTTTTGTTTTGCAAATAAAGCAACCTTATTTGAAATATTCGAACAATTTGGAATTTTAATTTGAATGTAACTCGAAAAAACAGAATGACGTTTACAGGATTTTAGAAACCAAATATCAGGACCTATTAACCTAATTTTACTACTGTACTTACGATAGAGATTCAGTTCCGTTGACCGTGAAGTCGTCTTACTACTGGATAGGGCTGGAACCTTTGATGTAACTATAACACTCGGAGTAGTTTCCACAAACACCAAAACACTTTCACTTCGCTCTGATGATGCCAACCGGATGATGCCAACTTGGTTGGCGAAACGCGCGTCGAGCGAAGTGAAAGTGTTTTGGTGTTTGTGGAAACTACTCCGAGTGTTATAGTTACATCAAAGGTTCCAGCCCTATCCAGTAATCATATGACTGCTATATGCTTTGTTAAATCTCGTATACTTGGTGCTTTGTTCGGGCGGCGGTTAGCGTGCACATGGTGCAAGTACAATGGACTCGGGGTCCGTGTGGCAGTTAAAACATTAGGGAATATTGTCATGGCATAATATAATGTCATGACTAAATAATATTATCTACATACATAAGTAATATATATAATATAAAATAAATAAATAATATTTATGAAAAAACCGCATACCGTTACCGCATACGAGATGTTTACACATCAGTCTCGACTACTAGCAGACTCTCTCATTTTTTTTAATTAATTCTCTTAAAAAAAATTTCATTTTTAGAAACTGACTAGGTAGACCTTATATGTACCTACATACATAATAGTTAGATTTAAAACAGTAGTCAGTATATAAATGTTAATAAAATAATATTAAAGGGCAATTCTTTTTTCAATGTATGTACGGTGATTAACATATTTTTGTAATATAAGACAAATAATATACAATAATAAACAATAATATTTTATACATAGTAGCATATGAAAATATAAACGTCATGACCCCTAGATATTTTTTAACTCAATATGTTATTATTATTTATTATGTATTAAACAATTCATAACATGTCAACTAAATTATGTATTTAGTTGACCATCCTTTAGATATTAGCAAAACAATTATCCACCTTTTACAAATTATTTGTTTATGGAAAATATCAAGTGGCATTAAAACTGTTTTATCTTATTTATATGAATAATAGTTGGGAATAATGTAAATAATTATATTAATTGGTAATCGATTCGCTGATAAGAATTGAGCTACTACAGACAAAGTAGTATTCTTTTATGCTGTTGCAGTTGTTTCTCAACAAATACAGGAGATTCAGCAGTCATACCTAATCTAATCTGACATCTAAAACGAGATTCACCGGATCCTCTTCTAAGTGATACGACTTCTATTGGACAGTTCATAAAATGCGTAAAAGAAGAGCAAAATGGAGGTACAGATATTATTTCTTATATATAAAAATTGCAATACCCATACCTAATACCTTACGATTAACGCACTGACATTGTCATTTAAACCCTTGATCTAGAATAAGCCTTTGATCTGAAATGACGAGGCTGAGGAATTGAAATAGTGAGTATTTAAGGGGAATTGCGAAATAAGGAAATCTATAAAAAGTTTTCAACAAGAAAGGTTCTTCCAATTCGAGACTACGTTCTCGAATTGTCTCTGTATTGTCTCTGGGTGAACAAATTTAGTAGAAAGTATATTAATTTATACCTATGACACAATAACAAATAAAAAATAACAATTGGAAAGCACCAATTTACTTCAATTCTACTGAGTGAAACTGGACAACTCGAAACACCCAGCAAAAGAAATATATATCTACCTATTAGGTAGTTAATAATAGGGCATTTTAAATTAATTCAATTGATTAGAACTGGACAGATCAGGAAAGGAAATAAATATATAATACCGAATAGGCATATGTAAATGCTTATATAAATCAAATTGTTACACGAAAATTTAAAAAGTAATTGGAAAGCACCAATTTACTTCAATTCAACTGACTGAAATTGGACAACTGGAAACACCACCAAAAGAAATAAATACCTATGTAGGTGTAGGTACATACCAATTTAATTTAATTCAATGGATTAATACACTTAGGATTTTTTTCTATTTTTATTATATAAACCTATTAGTACGACACAAATAAGCCCAAATTAATTACTACCTGAAATGTTCAATAAGTAGTTTAGGTAAAAATTAAATAAACTGGTGGTAATGACGTCATTAGTCCCGGAAATTTTACATGCATTAAATTTTCAATTTTCGTGAAATAAACATGACCTGTATTATTTATCTAAGCCTTCTTATTATTATTAAACGAAAATAAATGGAAAATAAGAAGAATATTATAGGTTTGAAGTAATTCAATTCTAAATAATCCCAATGAGTTTAATGACGCCAGAGTGAAAATTTCTTAATTTTTTTGGGCAAACGGCTGAGAAAAAAATTCGCAAAAAAATCAATAAACTTATTTCATCGACTACGATCCGATAACTCAGTTATAGAAAATTGGTGTATTAGTCCATTGATTAGAACTGGACACATAATTAAAGACAATTATACACTGTGCAACTTATTTAACGCACAACCAAAAAGTGAACTCAAATTTGACGTTATGTACTTTCGACAATTTTTGTTCGTTTTGGTCGATTTTTTTTTCAAATTGTAGGTTTTTCTCTTAGGAATATCACTGTCTTAGTTGTTTTGGTAAAACGAATGATTTTGATATTATACCAGGTGCTATAAAAATGTTGTTCTTTTCCGAAATTTCAAAACGTCCTGTGGGCTATACAAGGTATTGCAAGTTATTGCAATTATAGCCAATTTAAAACCTCATGTTTTTTCTACATTTTCTTTTTTTATTCATTTGTTTATCTCTGTTACTTCATAAAATATCCAATTTTTGAGTTGACGTGATTTTTATTAAATTTATTAACTTTCTTTTTTGTCATGTGCTCATTATTTATTACTCAATATACTGGTTCAATGCCTCATTTTGCGTTCTGTTTTCCTTGATATCTTATAATTTATTGAGAGATGCAAGGTGTTTTAGAAGAGAAAAAGGTCTTAAAAGGACAAAAACTCAAAAAACATACCTAGAAAAATGGATTGCTTTAATCAATAAAACAACGAATAACAGGAAACAAAACAAAAGTAAATAGAGAATTAGTATCTGGTGTTTCCACCCCTTCCGCGAATGACCTCCCGACATCTTTGGTTCATACTTAAAACCAATGTTCTGATTAGGTTCTGATCTAGGCCATTCCATAATTCGACTAGGCGTTCTTCCAATTCTTGTAAATTTTGGGGTTGTCGTCCCTCACTTCGTAACCGCCGACCGATAAAATCCCAAACATGTTCAACGGGGTTAAGGTCGGGGCTACGGGCTGGCCAGTCTATGTGATCAATTCCTACTTCTTCAAGATAATTTCTCACGATAAGACTCGTGTGGGGACGCGCATTGTCTTGCATAAGTAAAAAATTGGGTCCTATATAGGGGGCATAAGGCAAAACATGTGCTTCAAGAATGTCTGTGATGTATCTGTGTATCAGAATTGAGATTTCCAGTCACAGTTACCAAGTCCGTTCGCCCAGTCAAAGATATTCCGCCCCACACCATGACGGATCCACCTCCATATAAAGTTGTGTGCAAAAAATTGCATTGACTGTATCCCTCATCGGGTTTGCGGTAGACGCGATTACGTCTGTCACAATTATACAAACTGAACCTTGACTCATCAGTCCAAAGAATACGTTCCCAATCTGCTTCCATCCAATTAACATGCTCATTGTCAAAACTCAATCTGGCTCTTTGATGATCGTTAATGCGGGTCCGCGAGCAGCAATCCTGGGTCTTAAATTTGCCTCCCTCAGTCGTCGGCGTACAGTTTGAACGCATGTGAGTGGACCACCTGCGTCTTGAAGTTGTGCTCTTAAATGTGTTGCAGTTATAAATCGTTGTCTTACAGCATTTACTATTAAAAAGCGATCCTGGATAGCAGAGGTAACACGAGATCTACCTTGACCGGCCCGTCTGGAATGTTCTTCTGTTTCCGCGTACCTTTGAATTGCTCGATATAGTTGTGTGAGACACTCCCAACCTTCCAGCTATGTGGTTGTAACTCCACCCTTCACCATGTAATGTAGCTGCCTCAACACATTCATCACGAGTTAAATTTCTGGTTTGGCATTCCATTATTCACTAATTATTGCTGGACTGTCAACAAAAAACTAATGACACAGTTGTCAGTTTATGATGTGTAATCTTCGATTTCCATAGCTTGCTAGCTGTTTGAGTTGTCCGATAAATGCATTTCATGTGAATAAAAGCATATGGTGTTTCAAAACGGTGTATTTTATGAAGTAACAGAGATAAACAAATGAATAAAAAAAGAAAATGTAGAAAAAACATGAGGCTTTAAATTGGCTATAATTGCAATAACTTGCAATACCTTGTATAGCCCACAGGACGTTTTGAAATTTCGGAAAAAACATAACATTTTTATAGCACCTGGTATAATATCAAAATCATTCGTTTTACCAAAAAAACCTACAATTTGAAAAAAAAATCGACCAAAACGAACAAAAATTGTTGAAAATACATAACGTCAAATTTGAGTTAACTTTTTGGTTGTGCGTTAAATAAGTTGCGCAGTGTATAATACCGAATAGGGGGATATGTAAATACTTAATGCTTGTAAAAATCAAATCGTTACACGAAAATTTAAAAAGTTAGGTCATAGTCAACATTATTATTCCGAACCAAATTACTTAAAAAAACATAATTTGTCTTTATTTTTAAATATATTTGGGATACTTCAAACCATAATTTAATAAAAAAAACTCGAATTTAATAAGGTCTGAAAGTTTGAACTTACAGGTATTCCTGCTGATATATTGTGGTATATACTTGCCTCAGATTAAAAATATCCACAGGCAGTACTGTTTGTCCAGCGATTAAATACAAATTTGTGACAGGGGAACGCAGGGTTTGTAAACAAAACCCAGTAAATTCTGGGTTTTCTCACTTGCTAAAGTTTATCTTATGTGGATTTTCAATTTGAGATACGTGTTACTGAATGTATGCAACCAACATTACACCCACTACAGGTTTTTAACTTTCCTAATAAAATGAATTTCCCACGGATTAGAAGGTACGGATTGCGGATTAGTAGTAGGGTAATCTCCCATTTATATAACACTTGGCTGTGACAGTTTCTACAACTATCCACTATTTAAGTTCTCATTCTACTGCTGAGCATGTTGAGCATGTTAAAGAACTGTTTACTATAGAATGCAAATATAATGTTTAAATATGCAGATAGAAATATATGGAAAAACAGAATAGTCACCCATATATCATAACCCATATAGCAAAACAATAAAAAAAAATGTCATACATAATACATCAGATCTGATAAATACAAGGTGCTAAAACCTGAATTAGACTAATAAAACTGCTGTATCCAACGGAACATAGAGAGAACATTTGAATTCGACAGGGCTTTCATCTTCTTTGCTTAACATTTTTTTTCATGTCTAGTCTGTTTGTCAGCACCTATATTTCTTTTGCATGAGCATAGTTCACACCTTCCATTCGTTGATGTACTTGGATCATCACAATCTGCTACTTTGGGCTGATTAATCTGATTATACTGTGCTGAACAGTATTAACACTTTCTATATTATTATCGTTTTTTCGATAATTATTAGTGAAGTGAGGTGAGGTTATGAGTGTATTTGGCAAGGGTGTCAAGCAATGAGCTGCCCCTTCACCACAGAAGTATTATTGGTATGAAATTTAATTTAGTTATAAAACTGGACCCAACAAACTCGTTTATTCGTTAACCAACGATTTATTTTTTCTCAGTTTATTTGATTATTTGAATGACTGTTTATAACAGGATATTATACAAGGACCATACCTCACGCCCAGGGGTCGGTTAGGACGTCTTTTTGTTATGCACAAACAAGGAAGACCTCGGTATAAAGGGTTATTTAACACAAGAGTAAGATAGTAGGAATTTACCCGTGTAGAAACATAATACCTAACGCATATTTATATATATTATATCTATATTATATCTATATTATATCTATATTATATCTATATTATATCTATATTATATCTATATTATATCTATATTATATCTATATTATATCTATAAGGATCTATGTTACATCTATGTTATTTTTTAGATATTTAAGTTTGTTTGTTGTAAAACATTTATTAGTGCGTTATTAATTTTAATATATTTTTTATTTAGTAATGAGGTTAAATTTATATGCAACTGAACACTTTCATTAAGCAGTACGGCCTTGTGGTAGCCTGGTGGTTATTTCTGCAGCTAAAGGATATATGGTTTGGGTCACCAATTGTTAAGTTGTCACAAGGGCAGCAGGGAGTTGGAGATAGGTACTCCTATACGGTGCAGATGTTAAGGAAAGCGTTCGTTATTTAACTTAAGCCGATAATTAAATTAATTAAACAGTTTCCATGTCTTCGGTAATGTCTTTCTTACGGGCTGTCAGCTTCAGGGTCACTATTCCATAGACTGCTCATCGTTTTGTGCTTACTGCCAAATTCATTGCCGAATTTCTCAAGCTCTTCTTCTATTTATAGATTTTCAATAGCCTCTTTTGGAAAAGCTGACGTAGATAAGCCGACATTACTACCATGACCAAACATCGCGGTCTGAGGATCAGGTTTTATTCCATACCGGCATTCCCTTTTTTCACTGGTGAAATCTCAGACTATCTGGCTACCGCCTGCAATTTTCGTTGTCCATCCACGTGATGAGCATATTTTGTATATCTTGATTTGCGCTTTCTGCGCTGCCTTGGGACTGATTGGCTATGACGCAGTTTGCCATGCACTATTTTTGAGGCCACTCCACATAAAATACAACTCTTCAAGTAGGTACACGGTTTTTATCGTCTATCCACGTCATGAGCATATATTGTATAATATATTGATTTGCTGTTTCTACGCTGCCTGCCTGTGACTGGCTATGACGCGGTCTGCTATGAACTCTTTTAAGGGCACTCTACAAAGAGCATAACTTCAATTACATGGTTCTCGAACTCGCTCAGGTGTTGCTCTATCGCTCACTGTCCGATTGCGTTATAGATGTGGCGCCAAAAATACAAAATATATCTATCAGGTTCTTAGCAACTTCCTCAGCTCTTTTTGATTTGTAAACATCTATTACGGCGATATGAGGGTAAATTTCGGGAAATGGGACGGAAATGTGAAAGCGGGTGTGACATCAATTATCATGCACAGTACCTACCTACTAAATTAATTCAGCTACAACCTGATGGCGTTTATAGGGCCAACCCCCATGGTGTGTGTGTGTGTTGTGTTGCCTACCTTATTAAAAAAGTTCTGATGTTAGTATCGAACCACCGATCCCTGGTTTTTAAAGCGGGGCAATCAATCAAAATCAAAATCAAAACAATTTATTTAAACATTGGTGCTACATGTAATATTCCGGACTGCTCATGACAGTCTGTCGAACATCCACGTGTCCAAAGGCGTCGTGGCAGTTGAGGGACAGCCGATAGTGAGTGCCGGAGTATTTAAGAATATATAACTTAATGAGACAAATTTTCCTAACCTACGTTTTAAAATTTGTTTGTTGTTTTGCGCCTCAGGTGGCTTACAAGATGTTAAATAAATAAATGGAATAAAGAGGGAAAAAGGGAACAACAAGAACAAGAGAGAGGAACAAGTTTACAAAAATGAATATAATGGATCTAGGGGAAATATTGAATTTCTCTTAGGTGTTGCATATTAAAAACATTAATAAACAAACTACTGGGTGGTAAAAAAAACCTTTTATAGAATTAAAACTGTTGATATCATATAAAACGTTGTACGATATTCGTATCGACAACTTTCCAATTGCGTATCGTATTATTTAATATTACGATCCTTATATCGTAAATTATATACCTATTACATTTAACTTTACCACATAGTAGGTATATGTACCACAGAAATCAGATAAATTCGTCAAATTCCGCATTTTCACTCTTTCTACTGAAGCTGGGTGAATAATTGAAACAGGTAAGGTAAGTAGAGATAAAATAATAATAATTCTAATGTTATTGATAACAGGATAAACATAAATCTAAAGAAAATAAATAAATATCAAAAATATTTATAAAAAAAAGTAAAAAGCAAGGTAACAGTCATGCCTACGGGTAAATCTTAAATCATTAAGCTTGGTTTATCAAGTTGAAAATCAGAACATTAGAAATCGCTCAGTTTTATCCCGAGACATGTCGTACCTCACCGTTAAAGTAATATTATCAAATTGTATTAATACGTACATAATTAAAACATGTATGGGTAACTTATAAAATATATTCAGCTAATTTTTACATAACATGTTCTTTTAATTAAAATACATCACGAATACCACGCCAAAGACTGCATATATTTTTTAATAGATATTCTAGAATTGTGTTAGCAGTAATTTAAAAAAGAAATTGGTTACAATTCCTTTCAGAATTTCAAACTCATCGATTGAATATAAAGAGATCTCTTTTCCCAATGTTGCCTCCTACAGGTTTCTACTCTCTACCATAATAGAAAACTTAAACCATGCAACCAACATTACATCGACTTTAATTCAGTATGTAAATCATGAGCAAGACATTGAAATTAAGCAACATTTTTTCAGTTGGCGATACATATATTTTATAACACCTGAGGATGATACCCGCACCCATTTAAAGGGACCAAATAAATTGAATATTTTGTGACATATATATGTCTTCTTGACTGTACCTACTCTTTCCTGCTTACCATTAGATATAATGACTCTCACTGTTAATGTTACCAAATTTAATGGATAAATCTCTAGTTCTTGTTATTGCATTAAGAACTACTAATTATCTTGGTACCAGCGATTAATAAATGACACTCTATTAATTTTTTTAGAAGATAATTTGACTTTATCACTTATAATTGCACAAGAGGTTTGTATTTTACCGGATAAATTTGGATTGTTTAATGAGAAAAACTGTCAACTATTAAAAACGCGACACCGGAGGAGAGTTTTTAGGATGGGTTTTTAGAGTCAAATTGCCAAAAGAAACAGTTTAGGATTTAAACAACACCAATTTACCCGGTATCAAACGAGTGTAACTCGGCAACTTAAGTGTATTTGTCACTATAAAACTTACAGAGGTAACTTATGTCTCTGTCAAAGTGCGCTGTGTCAAAGTGATAATTTTGTCGCTGTCAAAGTGCACTGTGGCATATGCAATTTTTTATATATAAATTAAATTGTCATGGTAATAAGGATGAAGTGAACATAAAAAGTGAAAAAAATAGTAGAATCTAATAATTTGGTGGAAATATTACACTTGCCTTCTTAATAAATATATTTAAAGCCCTGAAATTAAATCTGTGCGTCGCCCGCCCTATTGAAAAATGGCGGTTCATCATCAGTTTTTTTTATACAGTTTGCAGATAATAAAACCTACATTTTTTTATAGTAACGTTTTTTTCTCTAGGTCGAACGGTTCGAAGGGGTCGAACGGGAACGCGGACGAAGTCGCGGGCAGAAGCTAGTTTTATATAAACCATAGATTAAGTAAAAACGAAGGATATACGACGTGTATGTCTGGTTACATAACCATTCGCTGCTGTGCAAGTATCGAATTAGAATCGAAGTATCGATTAGAATCGAAGCCGGGCCGCGTGAAGAATTGAAACTTTTAGACGCTCAGTCTTACGTACGACCCCGTATGTAGTTCGTTTTTTTTGATAATTCCACAGGAACTAGAATTTTTTTCAGAATAAGAAGGATATGTAAGATAATATACTATCTGTGCGCCAAACAGCCAAACTTCATCCAAAATCCAGGCAGCCCTTTCTGCGTGATTGAACAACAAACATCTAAGCACACTTTCACACTTATAATATTAGTAGGATATATATATATATATATATATATATATATATATATATATATATATATATATATATATATATATATATATATATATATTAGCTTTGAAATTCTTTGCTATTCATATTTGTTTTGTGAAAAGTAATCTTGGGTTTGTAGCATTTCATTAAATAGAGAAATAAGCAATAGACGAATAAGAGGAAAGATATACTTACCCGTGCCATATCTGGACATACATACGGAAATGAACCACTATACACACCGAAACGAACCACTTAGAAGTTGTACAAGTTCTTTCACCTTTATTGAGGATCTTCAGATCAGTATACGATTTATTTCATTGATCATTTATACTTGAATTTAAAATATTAATACTCCAACACTTGTAGTGACGTTTTATGACATTAGTTTTTGACGGAACTCAAATTCTTAGAATACACAAACCTAGTCTACTATTTATATTTGTTCTATTTGAACATATTATATATAAAAGCATTAGGCATACAGTTATCCAGAAGATGTTAAACTTTAAAATGCATAAAATCTTGTTGAACCTATTGAAAAACAACTACTTTTTCCAACTATATGCTGGAGAATATTGAATTACATATACAATAGAGTTCTGAAGCATTCAAAGAGGGAGTGATAGAGAAATTGCTTGCTTAGTCAAAACTAAAATCATTTGTTGGTCTTATGTATTAATTGTTTCTTCGAAAATCGGAAAAAAATCCAATTTTCACCCTGGATATATTTATTAGCTTTGAAATTCTTTGCTATTCATATTTGTTTTGTGAAAAGTAATCTTGGGTTTGTAGCATTTCATTACATAGAGAAATAAGCAATAGACGAATAAGAGGAAAGATATAAACAGAAAATGTAGAAAAAATAAAAATTGCCCTTTCATTCATGATCAATTGATCGGTAAAAGGCAATGTGTGCCTGAGATGTTATCACAGGAGTTTCTCCAGTGCATAGAAAAAGTAACTCTTTATATTTTAGGAGTGTTATCTTAAGTCGCTCGTTGTTAAGTTAATTCTTGACTAGAATATTTTCAAAATATTTATATCTTTTGCAAGTTTTTTCAAATCTAAAAAATCAGAATATTCTAGGTGATTTACAATGTGATGTTTCCTGTGATGGAACAAGCAGGTCTCCTGAAATTACAAGGCAGATACCAGATACCGCTGTGGGCCGAATCCCACAGCAGTTCATTTCGTCCGTGGTAGGGCTCAAAAAACCTAAGATTTATTTGTTCAATATTTATGCTGTTTTATACAAAATATAGCAACATAGAAGCGCTGATACTGTTCTTGTTTTGGCCGCTGCAGCCATGAGAAAATAAAGCTACTGATGTAATTCCTTTATCATCGTAATGTTGGTAAATAAATTTTGCCATTCGGCATTCGGCGGAACCTTTTGCTGTCTATTTCACTACGCGTGTAACAGAAGCAATCTTTAGAGGCCAAGTAATGCAGTGTGAAGTTGTAGGCTTCTATAGGCGTCTTCTATAAAAAAAATGCACTTTCGTTCGATTTTGGCAAATAAATTACTTGTAAGTCAAATACAGCACTTAAAAACGATTCATCTTTAATTGAATTGTCTTTAAACCTTTTTTTATTGCACTATAACACATCTACCTATTAATTTAGTTTTACCTTAATTAACGGCCTCTCACCAAGAAGTTGTTCACTTATGTTTTTTTTTGTTATGCCTATCGGCTGCTCAGATTTTTCGGAGGTCGTGAATACGTGATCAGATTGTTAATTAGAGGCTCTCATAGCACTTAGGTACCCTTAGGATGCATCACTTTCGATAGACAAGTCACAGCTAGATAGTTACTGAATTGTTATCAACTTTTAATTTATATTTTATCAAAATATTTTGTTTCCCAGGTCAGCAGTACTGAAGAAGTACGTCAGACCGCAGAATAGTAAAACAATAATTACCAGCTATAACCTCTGTGAATCAGATTTATGCTTAATGAAATAAAGAGATGTGTTCTAAAAACAATATATTAAAAATAAATAATTAAGCACCCAGTGTATAGGTTTACAGATAAATTTTAAGAGGATAAAAATTACAAGGAACCTGAAGGACTTAAAAATGACAGCAAAATGGAGTTAATAAATATAGAATGTAGCCTGAAGGAAAATAAATAAAACAATTAAATGAAGTTAAATTAAATCAACAACTATTGATTTTCCGTCAAACTGCAAAGTGCAATTTTTACAATAAATGACTGATAAACCTTGGTAAGAGGAAGTAGAAAATTTTGAATAAGACCTGGTAATTCCTGTGGGAAATAATAAGACACAAGGTACAGCTTTACTGGTAGATTCTGGAGATCCCCTCATGGAATGTGGATGTGGCCTGGGGTCCTAGGGTGCGGCTATCTCTACCAAGAGATAGCCGCTATAGAAGATCCAGGAGAACTGGAATTTACCAACAACGGGAGGAGATATCTTTCAGGAATTGCTTCTAGGTCGTCTCGTCAATTTATAGAATAAAAATTACCAGTATCAGGTTTATCTTTACAATAAAATTTGAAAGTAACAAAATATGTATGATTTTCCCTCTTGAGCGAAAGATCAAGAGAAAAAATTTAAAATATAAGTGAAGCTAAATAAATGATTAGGTAAATTATTTTAATAGTAAGTATAGTCATAAGAAAATGGTATCCAAATTAAGCTATATGCTCAGACATATAAATATATAAGTTAAATGTTATCCGCTAATATATTAAATTTAGAGAAAGATATGGCCTAAGCCCGTAGTAGTAATTTCTACTTGAAATTATGATAATACGAAATTATTTGGTATGTACAACGCCTGGACTGACAAGCAAGCGCGTAACTAAGGGGGGGCATTAGGGGCACGTGCCTGGATAATGCGTGACCTTGAAAATTTACCCACGTGGTTGACAATCACAGCGGTCTACGATGGGAAATATTTGAATATACTGGCGGTATATTTTACGTTGCGCTTCACGCGGCTTATTTTAAAATATTCGAAATACGGTAATATTAATTAAAATATATACTATATAATGGAACGGAATTTACTTACGTTACGCACCTTTCCCTTTCTTGCTATGGGTAACATATCTTTTTTCTAATTGCATTTTCTTGCTAGCGTCTCCCGAATCGTAGGTCATGCATAAAGTACATAAATTTTTTTCGGTCTGCGGATAAAGGAAAAATTCATCTCCTTCAATATACCTACGATGATAGGTGCCTATGCTACCTTTTTCGTTTTCCTTGCATTATTTTATGTACATGATATGAATTATAGTTGTTAACTCCTGGTAAAGGTATTCTCTAGAGGAGTCTTTACGGCAGTAGTGAGACTCTACTTTAGGGAATATATTTATATGATCTGTTATGATGATATGGTTTTCGGGGTCGCGGTAGGAATTTAGAAATCAAAATGGCAGCTCCAAGATGATTGACATTAAATTTATTTCCTTACAGGCAACATAACTAACACAACTAAATAATAATAATATATTTTAAACAAAAAGGTGTATCTGAGACGCGCCTTTTTGTTAGCTATTACAATATGCCATATGAAATACGCCCAAAGTGGCTACCTGAATATCTCTGTAACGAAAAGAGATGGAGATAATATTTAGAATGGCGGCGTAACTCAAAAACACTATTTTTAAGATACGCCTCTTCGTATGCTAGCCGACGATATGACAGAACACGTTTACCTTGCTGATGAGTACTCACAACTCACAACGTTTCTTCCCACGTCCAAAATTTATATCGAAGGATATATTTTATAGAACTCTTTTGACTCTATTTTATAGAAGCGACCATAACTTCTCTAATACAAATTCCCGATATTTGAAATGTTAGCTTTATAATAAAAAGTAAAGTGTTAGGTATCCCCTATAGTATATATAATAGTTTTTCGACCTGGCATACAATTAACAACTATTGACGTATATTTAATTATTTACTAGTACCTATCGACGTTTCTTACGTGTCCTTTTCATAGCTCCGCAGAAGTATCTACAATATGAAATCATTTCATTATTTTTGTTTTATTAGTAGGTAGGAGCCAGCAAGTACAGCATAGACCATGACAGACAATAAAGAAGACCCTTTCAAGTTTGGGTTCGGTGTGTGGTTGTGCCTGTGCGTCGTAATATGCTTCTGGTTTTTTAGCAGCTTCCTAAAAAATCGCCGGCAGTTTCAAACTAATCTGCATGTTATTGAAGAAGGGCTGAAGAGAATGCAGGAGGAAATGGAATTCAGGCAGAGGCAGAAGAGCATAGGATTTGTCGAAAATATGGAAGACATAACTGCTTGTCTTAGTAATTTGGATAAATCACAAACTTATGAAGAGGTAATTATCTGTTATAGACACGTACATACCTGTACCATTTATATAACTGAGCATATATTTAATTAAGTTATGTCACGTTATGTTCCTTCATCATTTTATTTTAGCTCTATTTTTACGTCATCTGATGTCGATAAATTAATAAGTGGTAGGTACTAAACAATGTAAAATCAATAGTTTGTTATTCTAGTGAAATAATATTTATTCTGCATTTTGTATTAAATCATTGGAGGATGATCTAATAACTATCATCGATGCAACTATAAAAACTGCGATAAATTTTAAGGAATTCTTGTGAAACTGATTGAGACCAAACGAACACTCGCGGTTACTAGATTCATTATTTTTATACATCTTTTAAGTTCGGAAACTTATTTATAGCTATCGATTGTTCTATTCTGCCTTTACCACACATCACCAATCATATTCCCTTCATTGTTGTTATACATGTCCGTTTCTATAGTTATGATTCCCAAGCCACGGAGATACTACGTCATTTCTAACCAAAATATTTTTGTTTATACATTATTAAAAGAAAAATGAGAACACAGAAAGTGGTTGTGGATGTATGGAAAATGCTCTTTTCTTCTTGCTCATATCTAGCACTTGCTTTTGTTGCGTATATTTTACTAAAGCTTATATATGCTTGTTTTTGGCTACCGAAATACCTACAGACGCAAGAGGACTCCGGTCTACATGGATCTTTAGATGAAGCGAAAGAAGGTGATAAGGCTGAAGAGGTGACGGACAAGAAGAATGTTTAACCTGGGATGTGGAGTGTGGTTTTGTGTGTGTAAATTTATTGCAATGCTTTTTATAGCACATGTCAATTTTTATAATGATTTAGAAATTGTCTTTTACTCTGTTGTATCTAGTTTATTGAAGAAATTTTTTATATAACTGTGTTTAGATATTTATATTACATATTTAAATAGTACATAAATACATAAATAATCCGAACAAATTATGGTTAAAATTTTGACAAATGATATCGATTAAACTATAAACAATGCTCAAGGTTATGTACAGTTAGTTAATTAAGACTTTAAATATATAGTTCCACAATATTATTGTTTATATAACAAAACAGATATAATCCCAAATATGATTTACTTTCAGACGTACATTTTGTGCCTACTTAAGTTCTTATTAAAGTGACCTAATTCTGCAATAAATATAAATGCATGTAACGTGTAACTATGTAATTTTAAAGCACGTCTAGATCAAGACACGTAAGTACCTGTACCTATACCTATACGTAAATAATATTCGTATTTACCTAATAATTTTTGGTAGGTCATTTATAATAAAACTTATTTAATAAACTATTTTAATGCTATCTGAATATTTTAAAAATAACATTGACAATAATTATTATTTACAAGATGGTTCGCTGGACATTGCCATGTTGAAATATTATTTTCCTGTTGAGGCTCTTCCCTGTTCCACAGAAAGATGGACCACCATCATGGGTACACGGGGCATCCCAACAGACAAACAATATTTCATGTCATCATGTCGTTATAGGGATTTCAGTATACTTACCTGAATTTAGTTTGGATGTTGTAAACTCATCAGCTAGGTATCTACTTTCCTAAAGGAACTTATTTTTTCGATTACCCAGTCCAATAATAGTTTAGAAAAGCAAAATTTGTCTTATAGTGCACTGACGTTTTAAATGGTACTTCTTTATCCTCAATTTAATATAGTGTGCTTGATCATTGTGTACATCTTACATCAACCAATAGCAATAAATATATCCTCCATTTTTCAACAAGGAAATTACTGGTGATATTAGCAAAAAACAAAAGCTTTCGAGGCTATACAAGAGGTCTAATAATGATCCTGCAATTCATTCTCCTTTTGGTAAACCGAGAGCTCCGCAAGACAGGCCGGGACAAGAATTTGTGACGTCACAATACAGGTCACGGCATAGCGTAATATACAAGAGGTTTTTATGAGTAAAACTGAATATATTTTAAAACAAACCACTTATGATAGAATTACTTGAAAGGGGGTCTCCACATCATCATAGAGGTACCGTAATAGACGCGTTGGCCGTAATAGACGTCTTAAGTAGGCCTCTCGAATAGCCCTAGCTCCAATAAAACCGATTGCAAAACGAATTTCATTAATTTTCTGTTTGATTAATCACTATTTTGACTATCAATTTCATTTTTGATTATTTTTGAATAATTATTAAGGAATATATTGGAAAGAATATGACTAGTTTTATTTAATATTGATTTAAGTGTTTTGTTAGATAAAACATTTTTCATTCATTTCTTCTAATTAGAGGAGTATCTAATTTTAAAATTATCAACTCCGCAAAATGATCCTATGTTTACATTGTTTACCTCTCTTTAAAAAGTCGATTTCGTACTTATCTGAAATAAGGGCATTAAATATTTGTTAGGCTTGAATAGAAACTTCAAAGAATAATTCCGATAGTTATTTTAAAGTACCTCGTGTTACATTTTTAAGATATTCGCTAACCTCAACAGTGGCGTTTTCAGAAGAGTTGGTAAATTGTATGGATAAATCTGAATTTGTAGTAATGTATATGAAACAATTTTCACAACCATTAACAAATTTAATAACAGAATGTGCACAATATTCGGAAATATAAAATAGTGATGATAATACGGAATAATTTAGTTTAATGTCAGACAAATTAGGAATTATTTTTGAAAATAAATCGCAATTTTCAGACAGGTCAAACGAAGATCCAAAAATCAAATGAAAACTCTTTTAAATGTACCAAACTTGGCCCGCTTTACTCTAAGAACACTTAAAACCTTTAATTTTTTTTCTGATTCAAGGACTTGTGTCACGGAAATATAGAAATAAAAAATCTCTGAAATTTTAAAAAGGAAATAGAACAAAGGTTTCTCCTTAAATTTAAGTAAAAATTAAAATTGAAATTGTCGAAATTTAATACGTTATCACTGTGAACCCATTCCTGAAAAATAGTCTCCTCCCGAATTGCCTTATGTCATGGCATAATTAGGCATCCGCCGACTCTGCCGAAAAAAATATTGGATGATTCTTTACCGTGATGTCACTGTGGCCGATTAAAGTTTGAAGGGCGAGAAGTATTCAGTCGAGTACTGAATAGGGAACAAATTTTAAATATAAAAATAATACTAAAAAACATACCCTAACATTGTAATAAAACGTGTACTTCACAAAAAAACATAATTTCTAATTCCGCGCGATCAGTATGAAGGATCCAAACAGTGATAAAATTCAGTGACCGAATTCGTATTCTCGTCCTTTGTAAATTGTAGGATGTGGCGTCACGACTTTTAACCTGTTTGAAACGGTTCGCTCGCGCGTGAGACTAATAATTTATAATAAATTTATTATTGGGGATTAAGGCGTCATATTTTGCATATCTTATTAGTCAGTATGTTAGAACATCTTTTTGCAATAAAAAAATGGGAAATGTTCCCTAGTACATGGAAGCTTTCACACACTTGCCGTATTTAAGGAAAGTTTATCTACTTTTCTTGCATTTTTACATTAGTATAAAATAAATCAGTTTGGTATAAAATAAATTAGTGCTTGATATAGTTCATCAAAATTGGATATTGACATCCTGAAATAGTTGAAAAACTTTTTTGTGTCTTCTCTAAGCTTATTAAAAAGTGTACAAAACGCTCCAAACTTTTTCCCTCTCATATTTATAGGAAGAATTCACATAATTGTTCGTTTTTTTTTCTTTTCATTGTTATAATATGTCTATGATTCATATTCACTAGAAAACAGACCGGTAATGTGTGGAGAGTCAAAACAATGGAACGGCACCATTTAAACGGTGCCGTTTGTACGGCGATGTGTGAAACGGGCCTAGTCCCCACATAGCCAGAATTTCAATAAGGCGAAGCGGGTCAATAGAGTTGATAACACCGTCCGAAAATTTGTGAGGTGTCACGGTGTCTTCAACACTTGATAGTAATACCTACCTATATTTTGTGTATTTACGCTTTACGCAACGATTTGTAAATTATTATAGTTTTGCTTATATTTAAACGTGATTTAAACTGTTTACAAAGGTTTCGATTGTCCCTATATCGTGCTTGATCAGAAGAGGTACTGCTGTTGGATTTTTATTTATACGAAAATGTCGAAGCAGGCAACTAGCTCCAAGCAGCTTGTAGCCAATTTGGTAGAGTATTTTGAGACAGACGTGAAAATAATAGGCCACTGTTGCCTTTGTCTACGGTTAGTAAGATTTCACAAATAGTGAAAAATAACGAACTCATGTCGCCTCCACAGAAAAACGTTCTTATACTAAGAGGGTCACCAATAATGTAATGTAACGCTTTGTATAAAAATGGTTACGCCCACTTCTCTCCAGTAACATAAATCGGTATCTGTTAATTTAATTGTAGGTTTTTAGCTCTACGATACTCAGAAAAGGTCTTTAGGCGCCCCCTCTATCATTCGTGATTAGGACTCCATCCAGGATTTACCATAGACACTAATGACGGTTCTTGACGGGTATTAGTTGCGACCCAGTTGTACTACTTTTGTTCCTTCTTTTCTATTATTCTGTGACTCGTGGCTTGCGCAAAAATCGAGATTGATATACCTGTGAGTAATAAATCGTGCTAGGCAGATAATTTTTGAGTTGCAGATAATTTTTGAGTTTTTAGTGCTCCCCTTTTTAAACAAAGTATTTTTTGACTTTCCAAGGATTGGCATTTATAGGGAAAAGCACTATTTATGTATTTTTGTGGTTGTGATAACCAAACGCATACAGCAGATGCTGGATTCGATAACTCGTTATTAAGGTAAGCGATATTTTCTCGTACATCTCGTGCCCGTACATGTTCTATTTTTGCTTCTTTCTGTGTTCTCTAAAACTGCCTTGCATCAGTCCCCAGTGTCGGTTGAAGAAGTGTCTCGCCTGGGCCACCATTCGAAGCCGTTGAACATCTATTGAGTGAGTTATATATAAGTAACTAGGTTACTTATATATAACTTATATTAAGTAATTAGTTCTGTCTTTTAGGGCTCCTCCTTTATTTCGTGACTTCAGGTCACCACTTTTTTTGTTCCTTCAAGTTTTCACTTGAACACATATTTTGTTACTTGGAACTTGGAACCCATACCACACAAAAACAATAATTGTAATTGTTTTATTACACAAATTAATGAAAAAATGCATACATGGCAATAAACTCGTGTGTCCCTGCAGGCAGTCAGCTGGAGGATATGGCGTTCACATGGTTAATTGGTTATAATATATAAAACCCAGAATCTCTAACATTTTGAATCTCAGAGCATTTTCTTCTGTTCTGTTGTTTCGTCACCCTTGTTGATGTTTCCATATTTCAAAATTACACTAACCTAAACAACTGAACAACTAAACAACTAAACAAGGAGATTGTTAGGGAAAATTCTGTAAAAACTTGTTTGTAATATAATTAACAGCATACTGATATTTGGAGGCTGTTTAAGGGTGGTTTAATGGGCGACTCCTGCCCTGGCATCATCCCCTTTCAAGAAGCCCGAAAGCAGTAGGCACAGTAACTAACTTGTTCGATGCGATGGGAGCAACCGATGTGGTGACGTCACACGTCCGTGGCCCGTGCTCCCTATCGGTGTAATAAAATTACGGCCATGGACGCATGGCATCCTCTGATTCTGTGAGTGATATTCTAGATAAAATACAGTAAATTGTGTTACAAAAATAATTGCCAACGAAACAACAGACCGTAATTACTAACCCATTAACTGACGTGCAAATTATTCCGGAACGATTCTAAACTACGGTAATCTATATTCTATAATAACAATCTGTGTTTATGTGTTTGTATGCCGAAGTGGGTAGTGCTCAAACAGCTCAAACCCTATTTTCAAGGGTGGATTTCTTGAATTCTACCTGTGGATGGACCTCTAATACGGTTTATGCACGTTGTACATTACAATTTAATAGATAGTTATAGGATGATTTAACGCGTAGTATGTATTGATTTACTTGTTTGTTGACAAAATAATAATAATAGAGGTAGATGATTATGTTTTTGATAGCTCACAGTTGACAGTTGTGACAATAACGTCTAATTAAAAGTACTGAACTAATTATTTTGCTGACCATCAATCCTAACATCTGTGACCAACCATCAGAGAGATCATCGTTTCTAAGACGAATACACGCGACTCACATGTAAGTACCTACCTTCTTTATTCGATATGTAGGATAATTTTTGCTTGATAGTCATTATCTATTTAGTTTTCTATAGCCAAATTATATGAAAATTTGCATTAAGTAGAAATATTCCTCATACTAGTCTTCATATAATGTTATAATATCTACCGTTACAGTCTTATGACTACAAATATCCATTGAAATTGAACCCAATACCCAATATATTTCTCACCTTCCAAGTACAAAAAATTGCTTATATTACTAGAACGGACGAAGAAGCAATTAGCTCTGATTTCTATGACCTTCTTTCGGTAGAAATTTTTAATCTACACATTATATACACATCACTTTAGTAATTGTTTATAGTAAGATTTGCTTCTTTGTTCATTCCTTCCTTTATAGGTATGTTTCCTAATATGTGCATGTACAACAGATGTTCATTCTTGGGAATTCTAAATATTTGTTTTTTCTTCGGGTTTTTCCTTTCAAATTTAACGCTCTACGAATTATTATCGAGTAGGTTAAAAAGGACAAATCATGAAATCACTCACAATCACAGATGGATAAAAGACCTTTAACTAAGAGAGGTTATAAAAGAAGATATAAATACAAGTGTTAATATTTTAAATATCGCAGTAAAAAGAGACCTAATGGCGTAAGATTAGAAGATTATATAGGCCAATAATCTAAACTAATAGTAGACTAGTAGACTGAATGTCATAAAACAAATCTTCTAAATAACGCAACGTAATATATGAGGAGAAAATACTCATAATCAATAATCCCATACTCATCATTATACGTTTCATATTTTTGTCTATATCTAAATCCTTTACCGTTCCAAATAGGAAAAAAGTTCCAAATGCAAAATTTTGTTCTACTTAATGGTTAGTTATAAGTATTTAAAACATTTCCGCCACCTTTTTAACCGACTTCAAAGAAGGAGGAGGTTCTCAATTAGACTATATCTTTTTTTTGTATGTTTGTTACCTCAACTCCGTCGTTTATAAATCAATTTTAAAAATTCTTTTTTTGTTGGAAGTGGGAAGTTTTCAAATGGGTCCAATTTTAGTTTTATTGGCATTGGACCTTGGATTCCGAAGATATACCGGGGAGCTCGCCAGGGTTATACCAGGATAAATGGCGAAAGCACCGGTCACAACCCTAATTTATCTTAAATTAATTTAAAAAATATTTTATATCGGATCAAATAGTGAAGCTGAGAACTATTCTCAAATTGGCAATAACTTTTCTGAGAAAAATTCCAATAATACGTCCGTTATTGTGGACACATATTTCGTTGTACACCATTTGATGAAATATTCATAGGCTTGATTGTAACGGTCTTAACCCTCCTAACGGTATATTTGTCCCTTAACTAATTTCTAGTCGAATATTAAACTCAAACGTTCATACTTATCAACTTTATATTGAAGACTAATTATTTGATAACTGTCAAAATATTATTTTTTGTTGACATGAATGTTACCAAAGTAACGTTAACAACACACTGTGATATTACTATTTTCATGGCAATAAACCGCCTATTTAATTACACCCATTTTATTACAGTCTACAGAGGATTTTCAGCATCTTTAAATTATGTATTTTATATAAAATCGAGGGAATAATGAAAAGTTTAATACATTACACGCTGCAAAGCCCTTTTAGATGCTCGGAGGTATTCATAGAGCCTCGGCTACGCTTCGCTTCGCCTCGGCTACTTAAATACACCTCGCACCTGAAAGTAAGCTTTCGCAGCTTGTAATGTAAATAACTATTACCGGACTTATAACGTAAATAACTTGCTACCTTGCATTTAATTAATGTTTTCGTAACATACGATTTAATTTTTGCTTCTGTTCAGCACATATCGGATTTCTCAACCTTCGTAAATTATTAACCCTATATTTGTTATCCTTTCTTTAGAGTTCCTCGAAACACTTGGTCTCTTTTGTTGAAAGTGTTATATCAGTAAATAATATAACTATTTCCGAATATAGCACATGGAGAAAGTAGACGCGTATAAATACATATTTTTATGTGAAATTAATAACTGAATAAATACATCTATAATTTATTACTATTCGTAGTCTTATGTGGACTTTTAGTATAAGAAACAACTGCCAATAATATTGGTTAATATAGGAAGTAAATCCATATCAGCCGGTCACGGCACCGAAGAGCCACGTGACTGCATAGGAATGTATGTTTTAGTGTTCCCGATTTTACTTATAAATTTACGTGAATTATTATACTATATTTTTACGGATTGGGTATTAATAAAGCTACAATTTTCTACATAATAATTGTGTGCGTGTGCTTAAACAATATCTGCATTTATATAAAAATACGGGGACGGTGGTCGAGCGGTTGGCGCGTGAGCTCTCGACTCGATCACCTAGGAGCAGTGTGTGTTCGAATCCCCTTACTGGTGCGAAATAAATTTTCAATAATATATCCCCAAGATCTAACTAATTAGGTTTTCCAGGTTTCTCTTATTCCTGCACTGAATGGTAGTTAGAATTTAAGAACCTATGGTAGTTAGAATTTAACCTTAGAACCTAAGTCGATCCTGGTCGCACATGTGACTCGCGAAATAATAATATGCCCCCTCCCACACAAGTCTTTGACTTCTGAGCTAACCATTGCGGTTAGAATGAGGGGTAGAGATTAGCGTATTAATTAACATTTGACTAGAATATAAAGCGCGTTTGAACTTTTATGACTATAAGGTAAGTGCACCAGTCGTTGACATGTTAAGCTTAAACTTTGATAAAATATATACTCTGGAGCAATATAATCGGCTTTTAGTTACTATATTGAGTAAAATCAAAGAACAATATATGGTGAACATATTTATTCATATAAAACATAAAAATATCAGTAAATGGAAATCTAAAAACAAAAATAAAATAAAAACAAAACCCCCAGTGTTTGACACCTCGTTTTTTCTTTGGCACCAGTCTTTGACATGGTTTGAAATCAGAATTTGACATACAAATTCATATCAGTTTGCACGCTGAATAACGAGGTTCCTGTAAGAATTGTACTGTGTAAAATCATTATATTTTTGAAATATAAATGAAATACCTTAACGTTCGTATTTTTTCGTTTCGGGGACGATATAGGACCCTCTACAATTGTTCGATCTCGGTTTTTTTTTTCAATTCTTCAAACCAGTTTCTGATATTTTTTTCAGAGACGAACGTTCTGGAACTTGTAAGATTTTGAGATACCCTAGATGTAACGGCACCCAAACCATTTTAAGAACGATCTATTCCATTTCTTCCCGGGTTTGCCATTAGTAAATTTTGTATTCCGAATCAAATTTTTACACAACATTTCAACAGATTTTAATAGCTGTTGTTTGGTAGCGGGAAATCCTGCATTGGCGATATGAAATAACCACGTCACAATTAGATAATCCTCTTCCTTTGTTAATATAGTAGAAGGGCCAAATGTAGAAATTAATGGTGTTTTCCTTTGAATTTATACATTAAAAAGGGATAGTAAATATTTCTGAAGCACATTTAAATGACATGCCATTTTTAACAGCTTCCAGAGCTTTTTTCCAATTCCTCTGGAAATATATATTCCTTTTTATATTTATTCGCTTGATAGTGCCTATCTTTTGTTTATTTGCCATTCTGGAAAATAATATTTAGATGTCAAAATAAGGAACTCTAGGTGTCCAGTGTTTGACATGGGTGTGTCAAACACTGGCATCATTTATTCGAGAAGGATCTAGTGTTTGACACCCTCGACTTTTAACCTCAAAATCCGAGTAAAAAAATGTGTACACTGTAGCCGAATGGTGTATTATGTAAAATTTATTTTGTACCGAACAAAAACAAAAATTTTTGTTTTTGTGTTTGAGTATACAAGAGAAAAGCAATATTATAATAACCTTATTCACATACCGTCCTCTACCTTTATAATTAAGGAATATCACAATTAGGACTACCTCACAAATACTCTCTCATTTTACTAACGCTTGCGCAGTCACCACTTTACCGCATGTAGTCTATAGCGGGAAATTTAAATTTGGCTAAGAATACGTTATATGATCCAATTACATGGAATTTTCTGCAAGAGTGTCAACCATTGGGTACATGTCAAAGAGTGCCTTTACCTTATTTCAACTATAATTTTTTGAAAGTTTCCGTAATTTGAGCTAGGTCCTATTGATTTGGAAATTCTGTCAAAAACTGAGATGAAAAGTCAGATTTCAGATTGAAGAGCTTAGATGTGCGCAAAAAAAATTCAGAATCAGCATTTTTCCATTTTTTTGGATATGTTCTTGAACATCGTTTACTAGATATTTTAGAACTAAGAAATCTTACCAATTAGGTTATGAAATGAAAGTTCAATATTTATTCATCTTTTAAAACCATTAAAGATGATAGATAATAGATGATAATAATGCAATAACAATAAATAGATCAAATTATATTTTATTTTAATATTAACAACAAATTAAATTTTAACATAATTAATGCGTAATAAACCTCGACACGGGATATCAATTGAAAACCATTTTTGAAAAAGCAATCTTGCACGTTCCCCAATAAAAACATAATCACAACGAATCAAGTCAGGTATCTCTAGTTGCACTGCGAATGTGAACAACTTTTACGTCTTTTATATCAATATTCTCGTCTAATAGATTTGCAAATAAATATCATAGTTTTTATCATTCCTCTCGCATCTCACATGCCACTGAAGATGATGATGAGAAGAAGATGGAGTGAAGATGGACGATGAGAGACATAGATGAGTCATAGACGATTCTTTGTTACCTGAAACTTGTGAGCGATTTATAGACCATACAGAAATAACCGGTAAGGATTACGGCCGTGAAACCCTTCATCAACGAAACACAAATATTATTGTAATTAATTTATAAATCTATGTACCAAAAGTTCTTGGTCGACCACTACATTAGAGTTAAAATAATAAACAATCTATTTATTCAAGAAATTAAGCCAAAAATATTCTTTGAGTTTTTGCTGAAACATGAACCCTCATCTATGTCAATATTTTCTCCAATTTTCGACAGTGTTCTGGGATTAATGACTTAACTAGAGAATGGCTCAAATGATTAAGTTTTCCAATATATAAATTTCATAAAAATGAGTATAGTGTGCGACAACCAACGCCTTTTCAAATTTGAAGCCCCACGTGGTTTCATCTTGAACGGGGCGAAAAAAAAATCCAGTTTTATTCGAAGAACCTACCTAATTCATCTATTTAATATCAAAAATATCTAGCTTTATGTTTTTAATTATTTCATTTATTTTTTTATTCCGATGCTATTTAAAATCCACATTGACATTTTTAACAGGGTTTGTGGTTATTCTGGATGACTAGCGAATGAAATCTTTCCATAGGATACTTTATTGATCATAGTTTGCCATGGCCTTATGAGTAACTCTCTAGCTCAACGTCACACAAAAATAATTAATATGACCTAGCTTAACGTTAAACTAGAAATTAGAAATAACCTGATGAATAACTGGGACGATATAAGACACACTATTTCCGTTGAGTTGAACGACTTGTAGGGATAAGTATCAGGCTTATATTTAGATTATTGAGCAGACGGAGGAGCAGACTGATGTTAAATCTCAGAGGGAGATGTCATTAAAGTAGGGGGTTGAAATACTGACAATAATAGATACACATTACACATGCAGTTTTTAATTTAATAAAAAAATATATTTCTGTTCTGTTATAAATTGGTAGGTTAAATTAATTATTGTATTGATTTTTCGTTAGAATTCGTAAGGTATAGTTCGTCGTTCTGCGGATATAACTGTATAAGGTCCATATTTATCATTCATTCTCATTATTTCCAATACAAACATCCATTGCCTGTAACAGAGAAAACAAAATAATACTCGGTGAGATTAATAAGTGAAAATAAGCCATTAAATATATGAAATTAAGCGAATAAAAATCACCTTCAGCAACAAAAACTGGCTTAGCTGCCAGATCCATTAGATGACGGAATTTATTATAATTTATATTTTTGTATTTGAAAGAACAGCAAAATATTTAAATAAATCAAAATAAGAAAATAAGTTTAATGGTATATAGGAATTCTTTACCAAATAGGCCGTTGGTTCCACTAAACCAAAGGACGAGACGAAAGAATTTGATAAACCAGTCCTAAATAATATTAAAGTTATTATCTTAATTTATTTGAGTATGTCCTTTCAAATATAAAAATATACATTATAATCAACTTCTTCGCCCAATTCTTCAGCTATGCCCCTGCGTACCGTTTAGGCTTTAGGAATCGAGGAAGGTTTAGTGGACAAATATACTAATTTTTTTAAAGCGTTTCTTTTAAATAAAATATAGTGTCTTCAAAATAGAAAAATTTTATTTGCCAAGAACTATTTTAAGTATTTTTTTAGAACATATTTTATCTTTTTTAATACAGTGCACAAATAAATTAAATGAAGCCTTTCAGAAAAATCACATTTTTTTTATTAACTAAATTACCAATCAAAATTTTTCTTGCAAAGATATTAGTTTTATTCCTCTTTAAACAGCAAACAAAACATTAGGACAAATGTTTTGTTTGCTCTACTTGGTTTTTATATAGAAGATTAAATGTACCTACCAAATTTCAAAATCAAAGTGTTCCTAAACTATTTATTAAATTAGAAAAAAACTTAAAAGTAGTCAGTGGAAGAGGAAAATGTCAGTTTTTAATTTTTGATATCTCTGCATAAAATGCGTTCACAGTGAAGTGGAATTAGCGCGGGCGGTTGCTTTAGTTGAAGATGGACGTTCTATGGGCTACGTAGCAAATCAGCTACAGACGAGTCCATCCATTATATGCAGATTTGGAATCGTTACCAGACACTCTGTAACTACTGCGTAACACTGTGTACTCCAAAGAGGCTGGACAAGGCATGAAACCAAAAACAACCCATCGAGATAACAAGTTTATCGTTACTACTTACTGCAGTTGCTAGAGCTACAAAAGCCAAATGCTACAGAAGTAGAGATTTCGGAAATTTAAATCGACTGAAGGAAGCTGGTTTGCGAACACGTAGAGTTCCTCGGTTAACTAGAGATCAGAAAATTGCACGTCTAGCGTAAAATTAGAGAATTCAGCTCTCTAAAAAATTTTACTTTTAGTTTTCTTTGTGAGACGTACATCGGGATTATGTCGTGACATCCAATTATCACGCCGTCCACCCGCTATGAGATCTAGTTGTGGTCAGATCCACCTTTGTCGTGACAAGTTAACCGCGCGTCAAACCTCTAGGGATTGCGGTGAATTTAAATATAGGTGTTCGGCAACGTTCGGAGTGTAACATGTAAAGGTGGAACTGGCGTCAATTGAATCTCATAGCGATTGGACATCGTGACAATTGATGAACAAATGAACAAAAATATAAACAAAAAAACAAATATACGATGTCAAGCTTAAAAAACGTTTAAAAACTCTTATTTCCACGGTAAACAAACGCCATTGGCATTTAGATAGATACACCAGCTCACCAGCGCAATTTAAGGGATAAAATATAAAAAATAATGATGTTTATACATGATTTTTTCCAATCGTGAAACTACATTACGGTTCCTACCCTATCACTGCACCTCAAGGTTTTGTTGACCAATCCCTTGGAACGAGTGACTGCACTGACTAGATAAATTTCAAGGCAGGTAAGTTGTGTACTTAAATGTCGTACTAAAAGAAGATGTATGTGCACTATTGATAATCCGGGACACCTCTGTTTCCGATTTACACTTTTTTTTTCATTCTTAGTTGACCGCCTCTTAGTTGACGCGGCGGCCCTGTTGTTAAGGGCATAGGGGAAGGTGCCATAGCTGTGCCAAAATTGGCATCTACATGAATTTTTCCCCTATTTCGCTTTTTTTCGTCGTCGTTACCTAAGCTAATTGGCAGGTTTCAGATGAGATCCTTCTGTTCTGAATGCTCTATAGCATTTCTGAATTGCATGGTTCGGATGCAACAAGTCTTGTAACCTTAGTTAGGTGTATGTTTCTTTCTATTTATTTAATATAAATCGCAAAAGGTTTATAATATTCGAAGTGAGACATCAATCTGAATTTAGAACTGTTTCAGTTTGACAATGGACTTTATACATGCTCTTCGTTTTAGTTTCGAAACCTTGATCTTAATTATATATAATTTGGCACTTATTTGTTCGGTAGCTAAGCTTTTGGCTGCCTATTAAGTTATGCGTTGACTGCTATCAGTGCTATTTTGAAAATATTTCAATATCATTGCATGGATTTATATTTATTATTATACATTATTAATTATAATAATTAGAAATCTAGGCAGATGATAATGGAATATTTTTAAGATATATAAAACTGTAAATAGTTTTTGCTTGTAGAAATGTAATTAATTATTAACATTCAGTATATAATTCTAAATTATATGTGTCTAAATTATATATTTTATCCCGTTGGGTGGTCATTTCTTAAAGCCCACATTAAAATACTCATTTAAAATTATTCTTATATTGGTGAAAGTGTTAGATAAAAAAATGTTATAACTTCGCAAAATTTCACATACAACTGAAAATTGTTAAAGGTCTTAAATACACTATTACATATGAAATATCGAAAATCGATCTACCAACCGATCCCACTTCTAAAAATTCTATTCAACGCCAAAGGTAAAATAGGTTGCATCTAAGAAGACAGAAAATCCATTATAAAACACAGTAACTACAACATCCCATGGAAAAATATGGCAACTAATATGCCGTTATCAGTGTTTAGAGTTCAAAAATTAAGCATTGGGTTGAAGAATATAGTCCAATCAATCTACGAAAACCCAATGGTAATTTTGCAAAACTTGGTAACAGGATAAAAAAAATGTCATGTAGAAAAAGAAAATCTAAGGAAGATATTAAGATAAAGATTAAGGTTAAGGAAGACAAGGTTAAGGTCAAATTTTTAATGGAAAACTTCGTAAAATTAAAAAAGACCTCGTATTTGGAGCAAAGAAACCAACTGTTCCAAAACAACTAGTTTCTTTAATGCCAAAAACACAGATATGAAGGATTATTTACCAGAATCTTCTATGGATTTAGAGATAATGAACAAAAAGTACCACTAGAATAGGAACATTTATTTTGCTGTTTTAGTGGTAGGTACTTTCTTGTGAAGTTTCTTCAACCCTATTCTTCAACCAAGTTAACTCTGCTTAGGTCCTATTTGTTTTTATTCTATTTTAAATAGTTTTTTGTAGTTATCTACTAATATAATGTTCCTATTAATATATTATAATCAATAAAAAATTCTACAATTGATTATTTTTTATTTTATATTAATATTTTTTTTCTTTAAATACAAATTTTATAAAAATTAGCGGTTACTGTGTTTCTTAGTGGGTTTATTATAAAACAGAACACAAAGGTATTACACAAAACCTTCATTAAATGTGCCGAACGACCTTTTTTAAATGTATTTCAATCAATTTTGTTCTTAAATAATAACTCAACATCTCCAAGTTTCGTGAAGCAAAATCAATAAATACGCAAGGCCATAATATACAAATATGGAAATGCTTTCTAATTTTGACAAATAAAGTGACATATTTCGTAATCTCAACAGATGAGAAAACAGACTTCATTTAGGAACTAGTTAATATTTTACTTTATGTAACTATGTATAGTTACGTAAAGTAACAATACAAGCACTTACTTGCTATAGATATATATATCGTTGGGAACAACTTGATATGGATATTGATGTAGGCAATACCATAGTAATACAAAAATAAAAATAGAATAAATAAAAATTTTTACTTTTTTCAGTTTTCTCTCAATAATGGGAAAAGATTTTACTCCTTACATTAAACAACGATTTCTTCACGAAAAATTGTTCGATCCGCAATGAAAATGCCGTATGCTCATATGGGACTGTTATGTAAAGTTGTTTACTCACAATCGGTTAGTAATTTATGGATTTCTAACCTTTGAAGTAATCGGGAAGCGACTTATTACTTACTTTACTTTCCCAGCTAGCCGGGAAAGTACTTTCCCGGCTAGCATCTGTCACTTTTCTTACCTGGAAATGTCAATGTCATTTTTGATTAAAAGATGGTTTAGAAAGAATAGAATCCACTCAACATTTATTTAATTCAGAAACAACAACAACAATAACAAAAAGAAAACTATTTGGAATTATAAATATTAATAGTTACATTGGAATTATGATTACTATTAACGGTTAAAGTAAGACCGTGTTGCTCAAAATTATGAGTTTCAGAAATAGATGAAGACGCCAACGTTTCTGGATTTTCTACATGAGACAACATATTAGCAATTTTTATTTGTCCATGTAATGAATTCTCCACATATCCCTCTGCTACGGTGTTGGATTTCCAACCCCCCAACTTTTTCAACTGTAGGATGTCTCCACCTGTATTTGCTAATAATGTTGCTGAAGTACGTCTAAAACAATGTCCTGTAAACCTGTTAACATTTTCCAGCTTTAAATAAGTTGCTATTTTTTTGGGAAAACTTCCTATAGCATTATGCCCAAAAGGCTGTCGTGTAATTTTACCAAATCTTATTTGTAAAAAAAATCTATCAGAGTCAATGTTATTACGAAGGTCACAGTATTGCTTTATTATATTTATCCATTCCGATTTTGTAATTACAAATGTACGGGAAGAGTAGGTTTTTGTGACAGGAATCACTATTATAATTCGATTTTCTAAAATATCCAGGTCACTTATTTTCATTTTTAAAAGTTCATCGCACCTACAGGTTCCGGAAATGCCAATAATTAAAGCAATTTAAAAAAATTTAATATAACATATATTTAATAAGCACTAAATAAATTAAAATTACCTTTTGAGGAAGATATTCTATCGGGGCATGTATCGATATCATTAAAAATGTATCGATGTCTGCTTCAGAAAAAACACTTGACTTTTTAGCTTGATATCCCACATTCTTCCTTTTCAAAAATGCCTTCAATTTTGCGTAATTACTAATATCAACATTATGCCTAAAGTTTAATACTGCTCGCAACATCGAATATCTTGACCATAATGTGGAGGCTTTACTTTGTTTGCTTATTTCACAAAAATAAGCAAGAAGTACCGTCTCAGAGGTATGCTGCAAACCTTTAGCCACGCACCATTTACTGTATAGTTCATAGGTGTTTTCATACCTCTCCCTGCTTTTTTCAGGAATTATTCCTTCAGTAGCTCTCTCTGCAGCTACCCGCACTTCTGGTGGCGTACATTCAAATTCACTATCAGACATTTTTGTAAAATAAACACAATTTGATTATATGTACAATTAATGGCGTCGTGTATCGCCTAAATGTCAGATTCAACAAACTTGTTTTGTTACCTAGCAACGATCTCACAGGTTACTTAAAATAATTCATCTTATCACATAATGAAAATGGATACAGATATTTGAAACGAAATTATTATTGGTAGATTGTGAGTATTAGAAATCCATAAACTACTAACCGATTGTGAGTAAAATAGTATACAAACCTCGCGGGAACTCATTCTAGCCTCGCGTCTGTAGTTTACCTCGGTGCTTCGCACCTCGGTAAACTACCTTGCCGCTCGGCTGAAATAGAGTACTTTCCCGCTCGGTATGTAATGTACTATTTTCTAATTTTGACACTTTTCAAAACCCTTTGACGTTAGGGAACGTCTTACTTTTTACAACCAGTTAAGAAAAGTAAAATTTTACGCAACTGGTTTTGTAAAGTTCATTTCATAGTAGGTTATTTAGGCCTGACATGCTGCTATAGAAGTGACAAGCTGTCGCACTGTTAGAACCTACTAGATTATTGTTAAACGTATGATATTCAGTTTTCTTCTCATAAAATACGGGATTAGTTAAAATTAGAAAAAGTCTTGTATGAAACACGTTGGGAATCACTATTTTGTGTAACTCGCATTCTTTTGAGGAATGAGCGCTAGCGAGAAATTGCTCGTTACACAAAATAGTAGTTTTCCCAACTGGTTACATAAATAGCTATTCCTAAAATTCTAGTAAAAGAATTGGCTAAATGTTGATTATTTTTTATGTCCGCTTTTGCATAGGATAACACCTATAAGCAGCATACGCGCTAAAAAAATGCTTGCTCTTAATCTTGTCGACGATAAGCCCAATATCTCCGTAGTTTAAAAAAATTGTAATATTTTAAAACATGCGACACACATTGATTTTGTCTATATTTGTTGTAAAAAAAACATGATTTATGAGTAATTATTTTGCTAATACAAAAATGATTATCTGATGACGTATATCATGAATATTAATACCTTTTGGCTCCAAACCTTTCTGAAAATAGCCATTAGAGATTTCTTAACGCCTTGTGTATGGACCGGGCAACTACTAGGACGCACAGAACTTTATTCATATCTAGGATATCTGAGAGTAGGGCGCTGGGTTTCGCAAAGGGTAATTTGGAGATGCAAATACACCTGCTGAACATGGCTATCGATCGTTGAACGATATGAACCTATACTGAGCCGTTTTGGTTGTTATCCTACATCTATAGTAATGGCGGAATTTATTACATAAAATTATGGACCGTTGCCAAAGTGGTATTTTTAATGTGACCGACTATTTAGATGTGCGAATCATAATATATCTTATATAATTAGCTCCACAAATTACTGCATCCACGATGCAAAATTTTCAATTACTTGCCTCAATAGATTTTTTTTCATGTTTTTAGAACTAACAGAAGCCAAAAAATTCACTACTATAAATAGTATCAATAGACTGAAAATTTTTAAATAAGTAGAGTCATTTGATACACGCAGTTCAGGCCAGCAACAAATATATCGAAGCAGCAAAGTTAATCTAATCTTCCTATTTTATAAATTTTAGGCAATGTAAAGAAACTTTTAAATTGTTTAAAACAACAATTATTATAACTATACCTAACTAATAAATACACTAAAATAATATATTCCATGAGTCTATTTTAATTTGATATTAATTATAATATATTTAAAATAAATAATTGGGTAGGAAAAAGTATATCTAATTGAAATAATGACCCAACTTTCGCGTATATATGATTGTGAATGAAACCATTTAAGACTTTTTAAGGCACATATTTATTGTTATACCTCACCTGAGAAAATGTGGTAATATCCACATTTAAATATTATATATAGGACAATAATAAGTACAATAATAGCCTTATTATTGTTTTAGATATTATTGAACGGGGTTTTCGGCTAAACTAATATACCTATGGAAAACCAAGTCTTGTTGTCGACATTTTTTTTTATTAAATGATCCTCAGGGCCGTTTAAAAGAGGTTTTCTTCGTTAACTTAAGAACTTTTGAATAGTCCTTTTTAATAGGGTGATTTAATAAAAATCTAAAGGTCGATTGCAACAAAAAATAGTATTCCATATATTTGTTTAGCCGAAAATTCCAATCAGCAATATCTAAAATTTAATAGGGCGTTATATAAGACGTTATATAAGTAATGGACAAATATTATCTTTCGGAAAAGTAGAATACAAATTATAAGTGGGTAATTTCCGATGGAGTAGAATAATAGTACCTATAAGCACGGATTTCTAAGCATAAAAAAACTTAAGATATGCTCTAAAAAAAGCTCAAAATGTTTTGAAAATAAGCACATAAATATGCACAAAAATTTAAAAAGGCATAAAACCACAAAAACATATTTTTTATTAATATACTTTTTTAACAATTAAAACCATTAAAAATAGTAAAGCAGAAATGCCGAACAACACAAACTACACCTATTTGAACAAACCAGTAACCAATCCAATAACTAACTGTTTACAAAAACTAATGTTTTTTATTAGGTAATATTTCGCACTAAAAAATATTAAAATAATAAAAACAAATGAAATTAGAACCAACACAAACTACTCGTCGTTTTTGAATAAACCAATAACTAACTGTTTCTCTAAATTGTTTATAGAAAAACCTCCTCCTATCACTCAGCACATATTTTAAATGGGAAAAACTTTGATTGGGAAAAAGATTTGACCTGAACAAACATACATAGATACATACATACCTACATAGCGTTCAATGTCCACATTGGTAATTGGGGCATACTTAAATTTCGGAATAATGGTTGCATCTACAGTAAGATTTTCAATGACATTTCATTTAATGACGTTTACTATGTAAATGTTATTAAATAATGTAAAAATGATAAAAAAAATGATATAAATTGATGTAAAAATTTCTATTGTATTTTTATTTAAAACTTCAGTCAATTTATTGAAGATTAAGCTCCTGAAGCACCACGTACTTTTCAGGCGTCATTCTTAAATGTTTGGAATATTTCCACAGTAATAAATATGCACCGAATATGGTACAAATGGTTAAAATATGCAGAAAACTGGCACTCAAAAATAAATGCATTAACATAAAAAAATATGAAAAATGGCACCAATAAAAGTTAGCCCTGAGCATCCATTTATTGAAATACATGTACGAGTATATACATGTCAAAATACATATGCCATCAAAAATTACTTATAGCATAATTGCTAGGAATCCGCGCTCCAGTGATTAGAATGAGTGTAAATACAAAAGTGTTAATACCGGTAGCTTGATATGAGTTGTATTATGGAAATTGAATCTTTGACCGAAAATTGACAGAAACAAGCACTGAAAATAGGGGAAATATATGGAGGTAGCAAAATTCCTGTTTTATTTACATTATAATCTAGCTTTAATTAGGGACGTTATTCCTTTCATTTCAATATATATATATATATATATATATATATATATATATATATATATATATATATATATATATATATATATATATATATATATATATATATATATATATATATATATATATATATATATATATATACACACTCCCCGGCACAAAATTCCGTCACCCTAAAATTTTGCCCTATTTTGATGTTTTATAACTTTTTTTATTTTTCATCTGATTTTCATAAATTTTTTACCAGTCTGTAGATCAGTTCATTGTGTGTCTTTTTAATTATTGTAATAAGTCATATTTTTCGTCCAGGCAATATTATACAGGGGTAAACTCAAAACACCCTGTGGAAAAATTGAGGCGAATAATTTTGTTTACAAACTGTTTGCTGCCATCTTAGACGTATTGTAAACATTTTGTTTTTTGATTCATCCCATTATCTCATTTCTTCTGCGCGCAGCAAAATTTTAAATGAAACGCTGATTTCAAGCTTATTTTTATTAACAAAAACATCCACTAGGTATATCACAAAATTAATTAACAAAGACAAATTTTAATAACGTGTATGTCCTCCTCTCGCAGCAATGACAGCTTGCATTCTTCGTGGCATCCAATTAATAAGATTACTTATTCTGTCTTGAGGAATAGCCTGATATTCTTCTGTCAGCGCCAGCCGTAAGTCTTGCAAGGTTAGTGGTTGCACAGGACGGCGACGGAGTGCTCTTTTAAGAACATCCCAAAGATGTTCGATTGGGTTGAGATCCGGGCTACATGCGGGCCAGTCCAATCTTGGAAGTCCAACCTCATCCAGATATTCGCTCACTACCCGTGCAACGTGAGGTCTAGCATTATCATGCATTAATGTAAATTGGTTCCCAATGAAAGGAGCAAATGGAACAACAATTTCTTGGAGGATTTCCTCAATGTAACGGTGGGCGGTTAGTGCTCCATTTTCAACAAATACAAGGTCAGTACGTGCATCGGTAGAAATACCCGCCCAAACCATGACTGAACCACCGTAATATTGCAGTCGCTCACATATGGTGCAGTTTGCATATCTTTCATTTCTACGTCTGTATACCCGTTCACGACCATCCGGCGACCTTAAACAAACCCTGGATTCATCTGTGAATAGTACGTTTCCCCACTGTTCTACAGTCCAGTCAGCATGCGCTCTTGCAAATCTCAGTCGGTGTTGTCGATGCCGAGGAAGCAATTTTGGACATACTGCTGGCCTTCGTGAATGCAATCCTGCTTCTAACAATCTTCTACGTATCGTTCTTTCACTTACATTTACTCGACGTACCATTTGCAAGTCATTTTTTAGATACACAGCAGTAGCTCTTCGATCTCTTAAAGAACTCATAATGACAAAGTGATCATCAGCTTGAGTGGTCATTCTCCTTCTGCCAGAGCCTTGCCGCCTAATAAAGTTTCCCGTCTGTAGATACCTATTCCAAACATCACAAACTGTAGACCGCGCAATTCCCAGAGCACGGGAGACATAACTCTTATTGCGGCCATCCTCTATTAAGGCAACAATTCTACCTACGTCTGCTGTAGTTACCATGATGACAACACACTAAATTAACTGTACTGTCAAATATTCTGTCACAATAACCGCGTATTTAGCCAACGTCGATGTTTTTTAATTAAAAATGATAAAATTAACAGCGTTTCATTTAAAATTTTGCTGCTCGCAGAAGAAATGAGATAATGGGATGAATCAAAAAACAAAATGTTTACAATACGTCTAAGATGGCAGCAAACAGTTTGTAAACAAAATTATTCGCCTCAATTTTTCCACAGGGTGTTTTGAGTTTACGACAAAAAACAACACTTTGATTTACCCCTGTATAATATTGCCTGGACGAAAAATATGACTTATTACAATAATTAAAAAGACACACAATGAACTGATCTACAGACTGGTAAAAAATTTATGAAAATCAGATGAAAAATAAAAAAGTTATAAAACATCAAAATTGGGCAAAATTTTAGGGTGACGGAATTTTGTGCCGGGGAGTGTATATATATATATATATATATATATATATATATATATATATATATATATATATATATATATATATATATATATATATATATATATATATATATATATATATATATATATTGAAATGAAAGGAATAACGTCCCTAATTAAAGCTAGATTATAATGTAAATAAAACAGGAAGAGATTGAGCTAGTTATACGTAGCATAAAATGTAGAATAACTTCAAAACAACTCACAAAATGATGTATTTTTCATATAAATTATAATCCACAAATAAAAAATATTATGTATACTCGGTCTAGTGGGAAATACATGCATTTAATTTGTAAACAACATATTATTATAATGGAACTAGACAAAGATTCTCGAAGCATCAGCCGAACGCTAGGAATGTAGCTTTTGAAATTTACCGACTACGAAACTAAATAAGTGCTACGGCACTACGAAAATCGTGAAATCATAATAGTTACCTTATAAAATCCTTATAAAATCTTATAATATAAATATTTCTATAAACTATTATTATTTAAGAATTATATGTAAATATTCATTTATGCATTAACATAAGTAATACCAGAGTAGAATAAATAATAGGATGTTGGTTAAAATTTAAATATGAATTAAATACCAAATATTTATTATAAAAATGAATAAACAGTTGTTGATGAACAATTTAAACTCGTACTCGTATATTGTTATGAGTGGTAGCAGCAAGAAATTTATATTGCTTCATAATATCAATATCTTATATATTAAAATGCAAAGTTTTAAATTGATTAATAATAATAATAATAATAACTAAATTCAATATAAATTAATTGCAGATTTAAAAACTAACTTCTTTAAACCTCTCGTGAGGTGAGATATCATATGCTCAACTAATAATAACAATAACATAAATATATAAACACTACCTCTCTTTTTTCAAATTCACAAAAACAACCCCTATAATATTTTTCATCAGAACTTTTTAACGCGTCGACATTTCTTGATAAAATTTTGACTTCAATCTGAACATTTTATGTCTATTTTTTTTGGAAAAATTGATAGTTTGCTCCCAAAAAATAAAATTATACACATCCCATTTCATATAAATTTACTTAGTTATTATTATATGAATGTCAAGTAGGCTGTTGTCAAATACAGTCATTATAACATGTATCGCCATTGTTCTTGTTTTCTGTAGTTTTCTAAGAATTACATTAGAAACATTTAAGTATTTTTAAAATTTTATTGTCATTTTTGCAATCGTCACCTTTGCCGACTAGAGAAGATCGGAAGCAGCGCCTTCTTTTATGAGTGAAAATATTCCTCCGATGTTCTCTAGTCAGCAAGGGGTATCATCCTGCTGAGATATACCTCCTTTCCTCTCTGATCTCCAATTTCTTGAAATCGTTCCATGGCTCATTGTATGCATATCTCAAAACACCTAGAACTCGTACCGCATCACATTGTGATCGCCTTTCCTGTATTAAAGTTATGGCTCTGGCGGCATCACTTGCTCTTAAGACCGGTCTTACTTTTTATTGGTTGTCGTACTTTGTTCTAATTCAAAGCGCAACATTTAACCTAAAAGCATTCACTACATTTACAAACGAAAATGTCAAAGCAACTTTGCAAAAACCCATTTGGAATTGCATTAAAAATTACCATGACACATCATCATTATTTTACTTAATCGTATATTCGCTATTAATAGCGATATTGATATTATTTTTTTCAGTAATAGAAAAGAACAGACTACCCTATAAGTTTGTACCTAAATATGTCTTTTTTTTACAAAAAGGACGTACACAAATTTTGACTTTTTAAGCATGCACTTAGATAGCACAGAATGTATGCAAAATCCAATTTAGGTAATTGTTACGTCTTGTATATGCCCAAAATTTTAAATAAGATGAAATTCAGTAGCTCATCTGCATTTATCACGAGCAAAGCAAAATGAATTTTCGATAAATTATATATAGATTTTATTACCTATATTGAGGTAACAATATAAATACATACCTATGTAATTATACATATTACATTATTATGAAGCATTAAGCCCTCAAGCCCTGCTTGTGAAAACAAATGTATTTCAAAGCACCACCCAGCACCCATATCATCGTATTCTTTATTACGTAATAATAATAAATTATATAATTACATTATCAGCATATGACAAAATTCCCACCCTCGCAACGTTTTATGTTTCTGTATTACAGAATGTTTGATCAATATGCTGACGTCAATAAGATCATGTCGTCCAATTACCTTCAAGGTGAGGATATATATATATATATATATATATATATATATATATATATATATATATATATATATATATATATATATATATATATATATATATATATATATATGTACTTATTAACATTATAAGACGTTTTCTATACAGGTATAATAATAGAACAGAAATAGACCAGAATAGAATTACATTATCATAAAAATGTAATAGCAATAATTGAAAGTATTTTATTGTTGATATACAATACAATACGGCAGATACGAGTATGGTGAAAAGGAGAGTCAGTGTACGACCTTCGAAGAAGTTACCATGCAGACTTAATTCAAACTGGCGTAGCAACAAACCAACGGCAAATAAAATAGGGCGATAATCCATAATGAAGAGTATCGAATAATACGAATATAACAATAATTATAGTACACCGAGGAACATAATATTGAATTGTTGGTATGTGTATAAGATATCAAGTGAAATACACCTGTAAAAACTATCCTGAAATAAAAAAAACTAGCCAAAGGGAACCAGCAGGTAATGAAATCGAAGCAACATATTATTTTTGATATACGAGGTGGTAAAGGTCATCATAGCACAACTATTTTACACGAATATACCGGGCACCACAAGGTAGTGGCTTACCCCTATATTTTTTTATTTTTGAATATATCAAAATATATTACTAGGGGGCCCAGAAGTACTCAGAAAACTATACTTTTTTTGAAAAAAATAATTGTTATCAGTTGTTATTTTTTCATTATAGATAAGTCATTATAAATTTTGGCTGCAATGAAATAAAAAAAGGCTCAAAAAAATTTGAAAAAAACTATCAAAACATTTTATACTTGTATTTTAAATCTACAATTACCTATTATAATACTGCTATAAAAAATTCGCTTCAAATTATCTGTCTATTTTAAAGAAAAAAACGTACGTTTGTACTTTGTAACCAAATTAAATTCAAATTTAAACATTTACAACGTATACAGTGGTTTGTACCGTTAATAATTAAATTTTGGATTGGGTACCTGTGTCAACCAAACCCCTTTTTATCAGTTTTGTGTCAGTCAGGGAGACAAGAAGTGTTTTCGAATGAGAGCAAAATATCTATTATAAGTTGTGATAGATTATTACATTTATTATCACATTAGCTTTTGTTTGCTTTTAGTTTTACCGGTTTCAATGTATTTCAAGCTACGGTGTGTTCTGTATCACCTCTTGTCTTAATCTAAGAGGAAAGTAAGGGGTCCACGTAATCCTCTCTAAAGGAAGAATACATAGCAGCATTTCTGTATCTAGCTTTTGATCAAATACTCATGTTTATTTATTATTGAACCTTTGTAAATACAATTTACTGTTCGTGCCATGCATTTGTTTTGTTTGACTACTTATCATGAGCAGCGAGCAGCAGGAATCAAGAAAACGATCACCGCATCCTCACTAGCTAGCTACCGGCACCTAGCTATTAAAATGTATTTCCTTAGTTTTGCAGTAAATACTAAATAGAAAATGCTGATACTTCAAATATTAGCATGTATTTCTTTTTATTCATACCACCCAAAGTAATATATAGGTACTTAATTATAAAAATAAACTGCCCATCAAACATTTCTACCTCACAAAAACACGAAAAATCCGTTTCTTCTTGTTTTGCTAATCTATTCTTTTCTCCTTGCTGGGTCTCTGGGAAAACGTTTCATTAAAAATCCCTTTAGTAGAGTTACTGCTGCACAACAAGGCATATTTGCCCTGGCCCTGATTTGTGATAAAATCATTATTTTTAAATAAGGTTTAAATTGAACAAGGCGCTTACAGTATAAAATTTTGAAGTACAAAACTTTAGATAAAACTGAACTAATTTATACACTTATAACTGACTATTATTCTAAACAGAAATGCAAATAATTACATTAATTACATTGACAATATAGAAAACACATTGACATAGATAAGCCTTTAAATGCCGGCAGCCATTTTGAGGCTTATGTCAACCACGTGATCTAGACAACCAATCAAAAATTGATGATGCTATTGTCGCCACTGTCTTTATATAGTCACTGTGCTAAAATTTAATATAGTCGTGATTTTAGTTATTGTGTTATTCCGTTTTGTTTAAAAGGAATCCCTCAATTTGCCTGACCTACAGAGAATATGTTATTATAGATAATTTGGACATTATTCACAGGGTTATATTTAGACTGAAAATCTACATTTAGCACTCGTGCGAATAAACCAACAATCTAAGCAAAATATTCGTTTAGATCTCTCAATTATGTATAGATACCTACCTACATTTATTTGTAACAATAAAAGGAGTTGCCACAAAGTAAACTAAGTCACATTTTCATTAAGTATTACAACGTTAATAAACACAAAAATATATAGCCACTCCAAACGGATTGTTCTGTATTTTTACTAATATATATATATATATATATATATATATATATATATATATATATATATATATATATATATATATATATATATATATATATATATATATATATATATATATATATATATATATATATATATATATATATATATATATACACATATATATATATATATATATATATATATATATATATATATATATATATATATATATATATATATATATATATATATATATATATATATATATATATATATATATATATATATATATATATATATATATATATATATATATATATATATATATATATATATATATATATATATATCGTTATATACACTGCTGGCCAATAGGTTGGAATAATTCAAATTTTTAGGGTAAGTTTCGATACATATATCTTCTGAACGATATGGAATATCAAAATACGGATTTCAGGACGTTTTTGGAAATTTCATCGACAAAAACTGGTCTGAATATCAATTTTCCATTATGCTCAAAAAAGGAATATACGGGGGTGTAAACTAAACCCCTAAAAAAATCAAAATTTCATTCTTACCGAGAATTTAGGAAAACCAAAATCGAGTTAAATTTTTTATACCGGGGTAATCTATGGACCAATTCGAAAAAACAAATTTGGCCGATTTTTGATATCTCGCTTATTTTTGAATATACGGCGTTTTTATTGAAATTAGGACAATTTTTTGGAAATGTATCTCTTACTTTTTAAAAACAAAGTAAGTAATGGATTTTTTTCTTATTTTCAAGTAAGCTTACATGCCTCTAGCTGCCTCAGTAGCTAGAATTGACATTTCTTATACAGGGTGCCTGCGAAAACATTTAATAAGCATGTGTCACGAAAAATCTGTATATTTAAATAAACTGTGTGCAGAACCCTATATGATTAAAATGAACGATAATTTTAAAATTTTAAAACTGTGAAGGGAAACCTTAGAAAAATATCTCGAAACGGTTTTTTATTTTTCTTGATCGGATGAGTATTATCATAATTTACAGTTTCGTTGTAATTACACGGTAAATCCCTATATAAAACATTTAAAAAACTTGCGGTAGTAACGATTAGCTGGTGGGCTAAGTATTGTAACAATCAAGTCACCACTGGAAACAAAAAATGCTGTGTTTGACATTTGGTAATGCAGCAGAATATCTACATATTGCGTTTATACTGTTCATGTCGATAGTTTCGATTGAAAAATATTGCATTTTCATATAAACAAGTGTATAATGGCACAATTAACAACAAGAGAAAGGAGAAATTGTATTCGCCTATTAAATGAGGGTTTCACGCAACATACTGTTGCGAGGATATACGGCGTTAGCCAAAGTATGGTTCACAAATTGAAAAAGAGATTTGATGAAACAGGAGATGTTAACCTTTTGTACCATGGAGGGCGAATAAAAAAGATTGGTGCTCGAGAAGAACGGATTTTGATAAGAGATGTTCGTAGGAATAGGAATCAAAGTTCAAGAAAAATTAGCGATACATTTAGAAACCAAACAAGAGTTTTAGTCTCAAATCGCACAATAAGAAGAACGATTAATCGCAACAACTTAAGGTAAGTCTACAACAGTGAATCGTGTTGTTATCCTACTTATGACATGAAACAAATTCTATAAATCTGAAAATGTAGAGGTTTGTACCGAAAAAAACTTAAATTTTTTTATCAATTTTCATTTAAAATTAAATTTACATACATATTAAAAGAATCAAGGATTATTTTTGTTTTTATGCCACTGTGTAATCCTAATACCCTAATACCCAAATGTAATTTTTCTAGAGCCAGACGTCGAGCAAAATGCATACGCTTGCTACCCCGCCATCGGACAGCTCGGTTGGCGTGGGTTCGTAATCGTTTGCATTGGAGTGAAGAGTGGAAAAATTGCCTTTTAACCGATGAAAGTAGATTTAACCTTATTTATTCTGATGGCAGAATTTTAGTGTGGCGGGAGCCTAACTGTAGATATGCCGAAAAAAATATGGTAGCTCAGGAGGCTTTTGGTGGAGGAGGTATTACTGTTTGGGCCGGAGTGAAATGGAATGGTAAAACAGAATTGTTTATTACCCGCGACACTGTTACAGCTCAACGCTACAGGGACAATATTTTAATTCCAATAGTTATTCCCTATGCGGATAATTATGGAGAAGAATTTGTTTTAATCGACGACAATGCCCGACCTCATCGGGCCCATATTGTTAACCAGATTTTGGAAGCAAACCAGGTGCATAGGATGGATTGGCCTGCAAAATCACCCGATCTAAATCTGATTGAGAATGTTTGGTCTTACTTAAAATTGTTGGTAGTTTCAAGGCCCAATTCACCTGAAACTTTAGAGGATCTGTCTCAAGCCATTGAGGAGGAGTGGGAAAATGTCCCACAAAATTATATCAATAACCTAGTCTTAAGTATGCCAAACAGATGTCGGGAAGTTTATAATAACAGAGGAGGGCCTAGTCGATATTAAACTACCTCTTCTAGCTTGCTAAGATTTATATTAATTATTCTAATAAAATTAAGATAGGAACCTGCAAACCATTTTTCAAACTTCTCAAAGGTCAAATTGAAGAATTTCGATTACTAAATGTAATCCAGTGGTGACTTGATTGTTACAATACTTAGCCCACCAGCTAATCGTTACTACCGCAAGTTTTTTAAATGTTTTATATAGGGATTTACCGTGTAATTACAACGAAACTGTAAATTATGATAATACTCATCCGATCAAGAAAAATAAAAAACCGTTTCGAGATATTTTTCTAAGGTTTCCCTTCACAATTTTAAAATTTTAAAATTATCGTTCATTTTAATCATACAGGGTTCTGCACACAGTTTATTTAAATATACAGATTTTTCGTGACACATGCTTATTAAATGTTTTCGCATGCACCCTGTATAAGAAATGTCAATTCTAGCTACTGAGGCAGCTAGAGGCATGTAAGCTTACTTGAAAATAAGAAAAAAATCCATTACTTACTTTGTTTTTAAAAAGTAAGAGATACATTTCCAAAAAATTGTCCTAATTTCAATAAAAACGCCGTATATTCAAAAATAAGCGAGATATCAAAAATCGGCCAAATTTGTTTTTTCGAATTGGTCCATAGATTACCCCGGTATAAAAAATTTAACTCGATTTTGGTTTTCCTAAATTCTCGGTAAGAATGAAATTTTGATTTTTTTAGGGGTTTAGTTTACACCCCCGTATATTCCTTTTTTGAGCATAATGGAAAATTGATATTCAGACCAGTTTTTGTCGATGAAATTTCCAAAAACGTCCTGAAATCCGTATTTTGATATTCCATATCGTTCAGAAGATATATGTATCGAAACTTACCCTAAAAATTTGAATTATTCCAACCTATTGGCCAGCAGTGTATATAACGTCCAAAGAACAATTAACGTTTTGTTTCAATCCCCAATCAAGCAATAAAAAGGAACTAGTAACAGTAAAATATTATCTATATAATTTTTTATGTAAATAAACAGTGACTACATTTTTACATGCTGTTTATTTGAATTAAACAAAACATGTAGTGAGAAACAGCTGAACTATTAATAATTAATTATTTTTTTAAAATAAATGTTTAAAAATAGATTTCCTGTTAATTGTCTGATTTTATTCTCGCTTCTAACTTTGAGCATATTTTTAGTGTAATAGTAACGCATATTATTTATAATCAGAGCAATATTCAGGAAATGCTTGGATGATCAGCTTCTAAATATGCGTAGGTCTTAAAATTGGCGCTCACATTTGCCAATATTAATAGGTTCTAATGCTAAGTGGTGGTTGTAAATTTATTGTAGTAAACGACGTTGAAATCTTTAGGTGACATTTATTAGGCATTACTCATAAATAAATATCTATATACAGTGAGCTCGTAAAGTTTGGAATAAATTCAATTAATCGTTATTGAAGGATTTTCACAGGAAATCCTCGGACACGTCAACCTTATTTTATAAAATGTCACTTTTTTCAGCCATCGATTTTTTTTTTGTTTTGTTCGTTTTTGAGCTATGACGTCATCGACAATTTTTTTAAATGACAACCCATATTTTTTTCACGGATTTCGATAGAGCACATTTTTCTGAGTGCGAATATGTCAAAAACATAGTACCTTTAACATTAAAGTTTTCGAGATATTCGGTTTATAAAAGTTTATAAAATGTACCATGGCACCATGCATAAGCTATCGGGCGGGTCAAGATTTTTAATAGCTTATTGATTCTAATAGCTTATAGCTTATTACATTTTAAAAGATTAAGGAATAATATTATTTATTTTGGTAGCTTATCGAACATTTTGAAAGATTTGGGAGTAATCTGTTTAATTTTTTAACAACAATTTAAACAAATAAAAAAATATTTTAACAAATAAATGATAAATAATTAAAGTAAAAAATAAAATCAGAGTAAATTTTCAAAGTGACCTCCATTCACTTCCTGGCAATATCCCATCCGCCACTGAAACTCCTGCAGAACCTTACCAACAGTATCGGGTTGAATGGTTCGAATTTCATTGCGAATTCTGTCCTTTAATTCTTCGATGGTATTTGGTCTATTGAAATAGACTTTGCTCTTTAAATAGCCCCATAAAAAGTAGTCTAGGGGAGTGAGATCTAGGGGGCCATTCGATAGTTCCCCTGCGACCAATCCAATGGTTAGGAAATACATGGTTTAAATAATCGCGAACGATCACTGCAAAATGGGGTGGTGCACCGTCTTGTTGGTACCATATCGTGTGATGGGGCAGATCTGGATCTACGTCATTTGGGTAAAGTACCGCAAGTGCAGGGACTAAGTCGTCTCTTAAAAATTCTAAATATATTTCACCTGATAATACGCCTTCAAAGAAAAATGGGCCCAAAATACGATTACCTACAATACCAGCCCAAACGTTAACTTTTTGTGGAAACTGACTACGAGTTTCCATTTTCCAGTGTGGATTTTCAGGAGACCAATATCTACAGTTTTGCCGGTTAACTGTGCCGTCGAGATAAAAGGTAGCCTCATCAGAAAAAACAATATTGCGTAAAAATCCGTCGTCATCAATCAGGCGTTGCAACATGGTTTGGCAAAACTGTAACCTACGGTCAGGATCATCTTCGTTTAACTCTTGGACCAAAACCACTTTATACGGATGCCATTTGTTCAATTTCAAATATTTCAAGACGGAGCTTTGAACTATTCCGTTGCTTGCCGCCACTTGGCGGGTGGGTAAATGGGGATTTTCTTGAAGCTCTAGTAGAACATTCAATTTAACATCTTGTTGCACTGGTGGACGACCCGTTCTAGGGCGATCTCTCGTATGACCCACTTCTAAAAACTTTTGTTCTATTTTGCTAACGGTGGACTGTGTAATTGGTTCTCTGTTTGGATATTTGTTGTTAAATAAACGGCAAACTTCTACTTGTGTGCGAGCTCTGTCCCCGTAACCGATCATCATCAAAATTTCGATTCTTTCCCTTTCACTCAAACGACGGACCATTTTTAAATAAAATGAATTATGATGGAATAATGATTAATCAACTTACTTAATGATATTATTCAACTGATTAAAACACAAACTTGCGAGGAAAAACTTCAAAATTGTGACAACTGTCAAAACTGTTGTTTTTCCTGCGCTTTCTTGATAAATGATTAGCATTTGGTCATCGCTTGTATAATTCATTCTTAAAACTTTGCAACCGAATATCTCGAACACTTTAATGTTAAAGGTACTATGTTTTTGACATATTCGCACTCAGAAAAATGTGCTCTATCGAAATCCGTGAAAAAAAATATGGGTTGTCATTTAAAAAAATTGTCGATGACGTCATAGCTCAAAAACGAACAAAACAAAAAAAAATCGATGGCTGAAAAAAGTGATATTTTATAAAATAAAGTTGACATGTCCGAGGATTTCCTGTGAAAATCCTTCAATAACGATTAATTGAATTTATTCCAAACTTTACGAGCTCACCGTATGATAATGCTATGATCTGCAAGATTGTACCTATATGTTTCTTAAAGTCAGTTTTTATCACGATTGAATTTTATTTCTGAATTTATTTGTTATATTTCCTACATCAGTTTTGAAGTGAATACTGTCTTCGCTATTCTATTCGAAGTTCGTCTTTAATATGTCATATATTATATTCTTTAACGTCATATGTTGATTTTTTTCTTGTCTCCTCTCAATAAATTATTCCTAAATATTATTCCTATTATTTGATCGAAATATGTATTGGGGTAAGATTTTCTGTAAATATATATTTTCTTAATGGGGCCTCTTGTATTTTTGGATTAGGTCTGCTAGGCTCGCTATGTAAATTCTCTAAAGTTGTACAAATAATGTTTACTATTATAGGGGAAACCTTATTATTATAATTATTATAAATTTCCCCTATACTATTATAGGGGAAATATAGGGGAAACCTTATATTTTTTCTCACATTCTTTTGTTCATTATACATAGGAGCAAAAATAGAAGAAGAAATATACGACACGAACTTCCAAATTTATGTATTCTGTTGCCATCTTTTAATCACAAAAATACATATTAGGTGACTGGTCCTGCTGAAATATAAATTCTTGGCCGGATGTCAAACACTCTTCCATGACACTCTTCCGGTAAAAGTGATTTTTCTAAAATGGCCAAATATGTATTTGTTTATCTCCACGTTTCCGACAATAAAATGGAGTTTTCCTACTCCTTTTGATGGCATGCTTCCCACACCATGACGGATGCAGGAAATGTTACTTTTCATTTAAGACAGTCAGCATGGAACGCTTAATTTTTTTTGCGAATAACTATTTCGACTCCAATACAAACTTCGAATCGGGCCTCATCGCTCCATTGTATTGCACGCCATTGCTGAGATGTCCAATCCTTATGTTCTTTTGCCCATATTACCCTACTTTTCTTCTGCCGTGGTGTTCAAAGCGGTTTTTCTTTGGCCTAATGCAAAATTGTCACTTAAGTTTTCTAGTTCATTTTTTTTATTAAAAAACTTACCTGACCCAAATCCTAATTTGTGAGCCTCTCTGTGAGATGTTGATATTGAAATATGCCTTCCAACGGCATCACTCCACAGAACACTTAACTCAATGTAATTGGCACGTCTGTTTTTCTTGATAATTCTTCTTAATGCTCTTCTATCACAATTTGTAATCATGCTATTTTTACATATCGGCGTTTTGCAGCGACTGAACTCGTCATTTCATATCTTCTAACTAAAGGGTCCGCCAATAGGGACGCTCGATCTTTGACAGCTCATGGCGGCCATGTTGTTTGTGGTAGAGTTGGCAAACGTAGTTGTTATTATTCAGTGTATCTTCACAAATCACCATGAACCAATTCAGCCGCGAGCAACATGTGCAAATCGTTAAAACTTATTACGAAAATCATTCATCGGTTCGAGCAACGTTCCGCGCGCTCCGCCAATTTTACGGTGCAATTGATCGTCCTGCTGAGTCGACTATCCGTCGTTTGATTAACAAATTCGAGGCAACCGGTTCGGTGAACAATCAGCCAACACCGACGCGTCGTCGAAACGTCCGATCTGCCCAGAATGTCGCCGCTGTGCGCGATAGTGTGCGTGAAAATCCGCGACAGTCAATTTCACGTCGCGCACAGGAACTCCGCCTTTCGGAAACATCACTTCGCCGAATCTTGCATCTGGATTTGGGCATGCATCCGTACAAGATCCAGCTGACACAAGAGCTCAAAATAAACGACCATAGACAGCGCCGTATCTTCGCTGATTGGGCTTTAGAGCAGTTGGAAGTCGACCCCGATTTTGGTCGCAAAATCATCTTCAGCGATGAGGCACATTTTTGGTTAAATGGGAATGTCAACAAGCAGAATTGCCGTTATTGGGCCGAGAACAATCCACAGGAGGTCCACCAGGTCGCAATGCACCCAGCAAAGGTAACTGTTTGGTGTGGATTTTGGGCCGGAGGCATCATCGGGCCGTATTTCTTCGAGAACGACGATGGTGTGTCCATCACGGTAAACGGCGAACGATACAGATCCATGATAACGAACTTTTTCTGGCATGAAATCGACAATATGGATGTCGAGGATATGTGGTTTCAGCAGGACGGCGCTACGAGCCACACAGCGCGCGCCACAATGGATCTTCTGCACGAGCGCTTCGGAGGAATGGTTATCTCGCGCGGAGGCGACATCAACTGGCCACCGAGATCGTGCGATTTAACCCCTCTAGACTATTTCTTGTGGGGTTTTCTTAAATCACAGGTCTACGCAAACCAACCACAAAACACTGATGCCCTCAAAGTCAACATACGCCACGCCATCGATGAAATACAGCCCGATTTGTGCGCCAGAGTCATTGAAAATTGGACTTCTCGTATGCGCGCCACCCAGCGAAGCCGAGGTGGACATTTGACCGATATTATTTTCCATACATAATGCCTTCGAATACTCTTTCAAACAAAAAATAAATTTCATTTATACCTCTCACACAACTTGCTTTATTTCATTTTAAAGATCGAGCGCGCTTATTGGCGGACCCTATATATTTCTTACACTATACCGCGATAATTCTAATAAATTTGCAATTTCCGAGTTTGACTTCCCACAATTGAAAAATTTAATAATAAGTGAATGAATTTTGTCATCCATAACCTTTCCTCTGCCCATTTTTGAAGAAGACAACTACTTTGAAGCTGTATCAAATGAATTCTGACAGCTATGAGTATTAGCAATAACTATTTAATTGTTGTGGCGTCTGTTTTCCACGGCCACCTTCGGATTGTAGGCTTACTTTGTAATGAATAAAAAATGGGTTAATCGTCGTACTTGCAATATTTTGCTTCTTTGTTACATTTTATGGGGACCATTAAAATTGGGTGTTTTCTACTGCATATGATTAAATATGCCCTATTAATTACATTGTGACCTGAACACAGCTTGTAGTATTTATTATATTTTGATGCTGACCAAAAAGCTAAGATTTCAATGGGTGGGGCAATTGACATGGGAAAGAACTCGTATATGGGCGTATAAATGCAAAAGCAGACATTTGACTTTTTATCGAAAATGAGTTATTTTTACTAATGGCTTAATCTGAAGTCCCCCGATTGGAATCTGGAATCCAATAATGCAAAAGTAGACCATTTAAACGACTTTTCATGCTTCAAAGTTTAGATTCAAATGCTCAAACAGACATCTCTGTCATCGACTTAACTGCAAACGCAGACATTTTCTCTTAACCACTGATATGCATTGGATTATGTCAGGTGATGTATAATAACAACATGACGAATGTGAATATTTTTATTATTGTGTCTGGTGTGTGTGTTACTGTTCATTGTTTTATTTACATATCTTACGAAACAATAGACTAATTAATTTGATCTTCCACTATCTTGAAATTATGGAGGCTTCAGTAAAACAAAATGGATGCTCACTACATATGGGTGCACATAGATGTACAGTTTACAGTACGGTGCAGGGTATACAGTGCAGGGTATACAGTGCAGGGTGTACAGTACATGGTACAGTACTTAGTACAATGTACAGGGTGTACAGTACATGGATGTCTAGTATAACAAAATGGATGCTCCGGTACAATAATGTATACTGCACCGATATCAATTTTATTATACCTCAAGTATAAGTACAAAAAGTAGTACAAAAATATAGAATTTAATTCTGGAAAATCTATGTATTAGCCTGAGGAAATGGATATTTTAAAGCGCGCAAAAAGTGACAAGGATATTTCGTTCGAAAAACGGACTTACCATTAAAAAACAAAACCACTGCTGCCTACACCATTTTTTTTCTCGGATATTCCAGATGGCGACTCCAAGATTGATGATTGCCAATCAAAATGATGAATTTTCCAATGTACGGTACGATTAGAGATAATTCGTCACTAATTAAAAGTGTGATATATTCAGCATATATTATAAGAACTACTTCAAGAGCACAATATTGAAGGACATATCATTTATATAAATGATAAATAACCCAAGGACATATTCCTGTGGCATCCCATGAACACGTTCTGGCTGCATACTTATTTTTTTTATATTAAATATCAGAATCGGCGAAGAGTATGTACCCTATCGTATGGAATGTTTCACATTTTATAAATTATTACTAGTTTATCTACTGCCATGAATTGTAAATATACTGACATTGTAATGTGCTAATTATTATTGTTATACTTCCATATTAACAATTTTTTGTATTTGTTAACTCCATTTGCGCCATAAAATATGAAATCGTCTTTATCATTGCATTATTCGTTAACATGACTGTCGCTGTACCCTCGTTAGTGTATGAATGATTATTAGTCGTGTGTAAAAAAAACTTAACTAACATCCACTAGTTGCAGTATCATCTTTCATTATTTACCTATAAATTAGATTTATTGTAAATGACTCACAGCAGTAGATAAACAAACGAACAATAATTGAATATTATCATACTTGAGTGCTATATCACACAATACCCGACTAGATTTCAAATATTTTCCCAGTGTCTTTAATTTACCATTTATCAGCTACTGATCGATTTTTCCATATAGTTTGCAGATATGGTAACCATTCTGATATATACAATCATAATAAATGTATGTATTTACCCAAGCAATTTTCAGAATTTGAACAGTCTGTTTGATAATTTTTATCATAACATTCCTTTGCCAGTTAATACGCGGTTGTTTTTGTCTTTGTGTTTTAAGTCTAGTTTAGTTACGAGTATGTTAATAATACATTATTGAAATGGGTATTTATAGGTATAATCCTATGGTATAATGAGTTGGGGAAAGTGAAGTTTTGAGTAGTGAATGTATTTTTTGAAAAGTAATGTAATAATGTAATGAGTGTAACTTTTGCATTTGATAAGTTTATTTGAGCGTAACGTTCCTTTCCTTATCAATCAGGGGTTGTTTTTTTGAGTTGTCTCCATTCAATTTAGAGAGTAGTTCAGTTGTGTTAATAATACATTATTGAAATTGCTGTTTTATAGGTATAATCAGTTGGGAAAAGTGAAGTTTTATGTAATGAATGTGTTTCTTGTAATGTAATGAGTGTAATTTTTACATTTGATGAAATTGAGCGTAATATTTTTACCTATCAATTTTGTCAATTTGGAAGCTAGTTCCGTTACGAGTATGTTATTAATACATTATAGAAATTGCTGACTATTTTTTTACTCGTAGGTATAATCAGCTGGGAAAAGTTTTGGGTAGTGAATGTGTTTTTTGTAAAGTAATGTAATAATAATGTAATGAGTGTAATTTTGCGTTTGATAATTTTATTTGGGATAATTTTGAGCATTTTTTGACCGTTTTCCGTTTGCTTGTAGCACCGATTAGATATTTTTAACATTAAGCTGCCGCACTATTACGAGTATATGGGATTCTGAAAAACTTCGAAGTACCTGGCAATTAAGTAATTACATCTATAATAAGTTAGGAAAACAAAAGTCTACTGCCCTTCCTGGCTTTTATGCCATGCCGAAAGGATCTTGGTGGAAGATATTCTGTCACGTGCATGTGTGATGTATTGTTGTAACTGCAATAGATTTTTTTCATATGTTAGATCGAAGCTTGAATACTGTAGTGTTGTATGATCTCCGATTTATAATGTTAGGATTGGAGACAAACTAAGATTGGAGAATGTGAGAAGAAAATTTTTAAAAGTTCCAAGTTTGCAAACAAAAGGAATCTGTCCTCTTCTCTCTCAATTTAATATTCAGTTGACCTGCGTAGAACGCAACAAACTTTGAAATTTCTTTGTCTCTTGTTACACAACATAATTGGCTAGATGGAATTATTGCAAAGAATATTATATCACGTTACTCCATTTTCTACTCGTCGACTTGTTGCTTTTCACCAACCACAGGCTCATTAAAATGTTTTAGTAAAATCCCCTGTATTTAATATATTGCACAATTTTAATGCTCTTGCTGACACATGCGATATAAATTTTGGTAAATGAAATACTATTTTACATATATCATCAACAAATTTCATTACTTGATATTAATATAAGAGGTCACATAGTTCCTTTATACGAAGTCACATAGTTCCTAAAAAGTCACATATATTGTCCTTCCTTTATTTCCTAATCCTTTATTTTAACTACCTATGTTATGTTCCATTTTCTCTCTCGATTAGTTATTTTCTTATACTCGTATACTGTGTAACGTTTCGTTGAAATTGTTCACTGTAGATACTGAAATGTATTGACCTGTTCTGTTTCCAGAATTGTGTATATTATCTATTAGTTACTAAGTAAGTTAGACTGTTAGTGTACAATGTTGAGAATGAGAAATCTGTTGGGCAATAAAGTTTGTTTGCCAGTTGTATTTACCACATACCATGCTGGATATTATAGATGATATTCGTTGGATTTTATTTAAAAATTAGCAAGTAGAAGGGGAAATTATACCCCCAGCTAAAAGAACAATAGAACATATGCTTTCAGAGCAACCAATTGTAATACGTATTGATGGATAATGGATGCAAATGGCAGTTATTCCCCTATTATGTGTTTATTACCTTGTGCCCCAACTAGCCTTCTAGAACTGACGTTCATGAGAGCGAGACAAATGTACTCTGCAAATGCTTGTTAAATAGCATTTACTGCAAGAAATGTGCAAATATGAAGCAGATGAAGAGCAGATGAGAAAATACTCCGAAAAATAACTCCATACTGGATGATGATTCAGAAGACATCATGGATGACATCTCACAAAATCACAAAACACATCACAATTTTACCTTTTCTCCTTGATGATAAAGGGAAGTTAGTTTTATGTACGTCAATTCATGTCAATTCATGAGTATAAAAGGGGAGGGGAATAATATGATTCACCTCGTGTTACAATTCTTACAGTTGTATAGAAATGCCCATTTTAGTGCGGTTCAAGTAATATTGTTCAAGTTTAATATTGTGCTCCCCTCGCTCCATTTTCCTGTTTGCTCTATTTACCCCCTTTTACTGTACTGTACCCTCTCTAACAAACTCAAAAATAGTTGCCTAGAATCACTAACTGAACAATCTTATCGATGTTACTAGGAAAATAAGTACAAAAAAATTCAGTGCCTCCCTATTACATTACTACTGTCACTACTACTTACTACTACTATTACATAACTAATGAAAACAGATTTTTTTTAAAAGCACAAAATAGGCAATAAATGGTAACATTTCTCAATAGATATATTTGGTTTATATTGTTACACCACTGGGTTCGTATAATAAGTGACTACTATCCAGAATCCAAATATACGTTATTAACAAACACAACTAGTCACAACTGTTTACAATGATAAATTACTACGGAACACTTTTAATTACTTGTTACTTGATTTTGACCCTAAGAGCGTTTAAACTAAACTGACTTATGTCGCGATCGGCTGGCCCTTATATACTATTTTCAATGTTCTGGAAATTTCTAAAAGCTTCTCTATTATTCCATCCCATTCTAGATTGTTCTCGCTTGTTCAATCTCATTTTAAATTATTTTTATTTATTCCATCCTTTATTCTAAATAGGGCCAGGGGTGTATCTCTGTTATTTGAAGTCCTACCTAGATGGTTGAGACTTCGCCGATGGGGGGTTTTATCTGGCACCCCCAGATGCGATGTTACCACATCGTCGAGTGCGGTGTTGCCAGATTGTGCAGTTTTTCCCTAGATCTAGGGATTTTTCAATATATCGTGCACAATCGGATCTGACGATACCGTAATAATATGGTTGCCAAATGACCCTTCTACCACCTCCTTCCAGGTCGGCATCGCCTTACAAGTCTATCTACTTATAGTAGGTATACAACCCTGTATACCTACTTTTCGAAGATAAACAAAATATATTCGAATGCATTTTTTGGTATTTTATATAGCTTCTTTAAAGCATCTTTAAATTCACAGCTATTACCAGAAAATATAAGACAAAATAAATGATAGTGAATAAATAGGTGCATAAAATATAAAGAGGCATATAGTGCCTTTTTATATAGAGGCATATAGTGCCTCATGATATCCAGAACTTGAACCTCAGTCAGCCTCCTTGCGTAAGTAGGCACAATAGTTTGGTTTAATACCTTTGATTATATAGTTACATCCAAATTACTCGCACTTTAACTCAGATACGACTATACGATTCAGTAGTACCTAAACATAGTTTATTATAATGGAATAGTTTATAATCATAATTTATAGTTTATAACCCAGTTTATAACCCTAATTTGCTGTGTACAGTCTGTAAAATTTTGGTTTAATTGCTGTTTGTATAATAATTGTATTTAACTGCCGGCGTGCTAGTGTTGTGACTTGAGCTCCTAAGAGCTGATATTGATTTTTTTTTGGGATTTTTATTAGATTGCTGTTTTTTTAAGATTTATTACATTTTTAGGGGCACAGAACCCTTACAAATAATTGTATTGTTCTTTTATGAAGAATAAATTTGACATTTGACTGCCTTACTTAAAAAATAATACTTAAAAAAATATTTAAAGATTTTTAAAAAAATAACTTCTGTGCAAATGCAACAAGGTGGAAATGTGATAATGGATTTTATTATATCTGTAATTTTACCAAGAAATGCAGGGCAGTGTTAATTATTATGCTAGAGGCTGAGTTTCCTGCTGTATTTTCTTCATACCGTTTTCCGTGTAAAAATCCACGTCATAGCATGTCATCACCAATGCATGAAGTATATATTTATAGATCATTGAAATCCGTCGTACCAGGGGACTCCGTACGACGATCCCAACTGCAGGAGGCAGCAGGAGATATCCGGTCGGTGGCGTGCGCACGTCCTTCGCTCTAGTCAGTCGCTCGCGTGGTCCCTGCTTGTGTGGTACAGGCCTTGTAGCTACCATTATCTCTGAAATGCGGCTCCGTTGAGATCCCGAATTAAACATGTTACCTCCGGTTGTGTCTCTTGAAACAGCCAGGTGGTAATTAACATTCTTATATTAAGGACAACTGTGCTGTGATTATAATATGACGTTTATGTCCAAGTTCCAGAGGAGCAAACCAAACTTACCCCAATTGGAGGCTGCGAGCAGTGTCAAGCAGGCATGGTATGTTAAAATGTAGGTGTCAACGTCTTTATCTTTAGATGTTACAATTCCAAATGTAATTGTCTGCAAATTTTAAGTGAACCTATTGCTATGCAAGAATAATGCCATCTCCCATCATATCTCTACCTAAACAGCTTGTCCGTACGAACACCGAAATTCCAGCACGAAATGTCAGATTGCTTTCGTATGATAATGATTGGATAAATCAACAGTTTTCCATATCTATCTATTCTACAAACAATATTTTGATTCTATACTATGTATATATTTTGTATTTTGTTGGTGTTCCAAATTTTCCAACTCCAATTTGATGATGTTTAATTTCTAAAAAATAAAAAGCAATACAAACTGCAATAATTTTAATTGTAATTTACAATTAATTTTAATTGTAATTTACAATTGCCCATGGATATTATATGCGAAATAATTTGTTTTCTGCACGGTTTCAGTTAATATAGATGTGATTTCTAAAATGTAGGTGCGATTTTCTTCGCCCTTCTAATAATTACATCATTAAATTTCAATCTTACTATGTAATTTAGTTACTAAAAATTGATTAAATTTGTGTCATGTTAAAACCAAGGCAGAAAAATTATTGGATATGATTAACAAGAGTTTCTTTCAAAGTAGGTAATTTAAATACCTCATTTTCATTATAATTTTAAAAATCCAATTCTACAAATGTTATATTTTAGAGCACTACGGAAGCACCTGCTTTATTTATACAAATGGTTTGATATTCCTTCTATATATAATCAAATTAAATTAGAAAGACAGGGAACATGGAACCGAGTATTAAATAAATAGTCGGATTTTTACTTATTATATATTATATTATAGTTGCTGTTTTTTTTTGTGTAACTAAATATTTTTTATAAAAATTTTCTTACATAATAGTACAGTGGATATATGCAAAAAATAGGTGATAAGTGAAACTAATTCCAAAGACGGGGATTGAATTTTTTAGTTCGTTGTTGATATCTTTTTGACATACTAAAAGTCTAGGAAAATGTGATTTTTTTTGTCCCCCATTTGAAAAAATGTAATGAAATCATAAAAAAACGTGTTGATATAAAATTACAAAAAATTTTATGACGAAAAAGATTATGTTTCTGGATTTAAAAATTAAAGTAAATAAGAAAATAGTGGCCTGAAAACTGACAGCTTATGTAGTGTTGAATATCATATTTTTATTAATAAAAAAGCGTTTTATAATACAAATAGGCCGTCCGACAAGGGGTTCTAGGTGGAAATAAATGGGGGCAAGCTGCAAGACAGTATTCTATTTGTTTTTATGTGTTGAATACGATACTAAATTTGCACGGTCTATCAATCTCGGATTTGGCCGCCATACTGGAAAATTCCATATGAAAATTATATTTTTAAGGATTTTTTAAAATAACTCGGTCTGGGTGCACCGTACAGAAAACTTCCAAATAACCGGGCCAATTAAATTCTGCACAAAAAAGGTCCTATTCCCTGGTTTAGTAAGTGAACAGGTTCCCGAGATATTGGTGCTTAAATACAGAACATACATGTTCTAGTATACCGTATTTATAGAAATTAATGTTTTTTTTGTGCTCGTTTCCACACCACCTAACGGTAGAGCACTCGGCGCGTTTTTTTATATATATATATATATATATTTTTATATATATATATATATATATATATATATATATATATATATATATATATATATATAATATGTTTTACCAATTTCACATTCTGTTTTTTGTTGTACGTAGAAGGTTGATCAATTGGCTCGTCATTGTTTTCGTGATGAAAATGTTAGGCTGGTCCCTGTTCATTGTCTATTTATTCGACATTTTCATCAGTCATTAAATCTTCTAATCGAGATTCCATGTCTTCATTGTCCCCTGGATCTTCTATGATGGTTTCAGAATTTGAATACGCTCTTCTCTGGCACAAACCGCATACTACTGAACAGTGTAGTACTACTTTTCGGTAGCTGCAGCTGCGTTGCAACATTTCTTACATTTACAGACTTGGGGGGCTGCGTCTTACAGCATAGGAAACGGCATCGGCATAAGTCTATTGAGCGACTGCTTCCAACCTCAGTCAGTGGGTAATTTTTCGTTACCATACCATTAGGGCTTGTAGGTTGGTACGAAATAAGTGCATGCGAGCTGAATCTTCGGTTGGAGCAAGAGATGCAAGAATAAATAAGCTCTTTGTTATAGATTGCGCAACGAATTGGTGTCTATAGGTGTGTAGTGATGTGTTGTCGCTCTTTCTCCTATAAAATGTCATATTATGTCATAACAAAATTGAATTCCAGCGTTGGTTATGCTTTCTGGCGTTGAATTCGGGTCTTTAAAATAGTAAATGACAGTTTACAAGCTTGGCTGATTGCTTAGAACTTTAAGTAACTTCATTTTACCCTGCCTGTAGATTGCTGAAGTGGTGTCGCACCCACTAAATCCATGTAAGAAATTTTTTTTTCTTTCACAGCCGGATCCAAGGGTGCCCAAGTATGCAGCGGGTGAATAGAGTGTATTTCCTGCTTTCCCCTTTCCTTGCTTTAAAAAGTAGCTGTTATTTTCAGATTTACACAGTCCAGTAAATATAACGAGCAAATCAATGTCCTTTGGCTGGAAGAAGTCACTATCACTACTATCACTATCACTATGCCTACTATCACTGGGAGACTTGGAGGAGTCACGATCAGGTGACCGCCATCTCGGTGACCTACTATCTGGTGCTGTTGCCGACAGAGAACAGTCCAATAAATCCCTATTTTAAATTTATTAACGCTAGGATATAATTCAATATATGCCTTAGATGTTAAGTGCTTTAACTTCAGAACCGGTAAGGTTACAGAATAAATGTATAAAACCTTTTTTGTAGATAATTTAATTTGCTTTGTTTTTTGTTACTCGAAAACATTATCTACAATGCACCCAGACCGAGATATTAAAAAAAAATCTGTACAATCATTATTTTTATATGGGATTTTCCAATATGGCGGCCAAATCCGGTAACGGTAGACCGCGCAAATTTAGTATAATGTTATATATATTTAGTATAATAACACATTCAAACAAACAGAATAAACTGCATATCTTGCCCCCATTTATTTCCACCTAGGCCTATTAAGAACGACGTACGAACTGGCCTAAAATGCATATATGTCTTACATCTTACATAAGAGAAAAGCTAAATCTAATAGTAGTCTTCAGTTTCTTCTTCGCTTTCTTGCAGTGCACTATTTGTGAAATCTCTACCAGAACATTTACAACATGCCTCAGTACATTTCGCACCATAACGTCAACACGTACATCTACCACTCTGTCGATGTATATTTGCCTATGCAATGGCACCTATTTCATTTGAAATACTTTAGCCGTGTTATTCTTTAGTATTATGACATCATGTTCTCGACTTTCCGTTGTTAAGATTTTCTATAGTCGACCTATTATGGGATGTGAAGGATGTAAAGGACCACTACCATACGGCTTATTTGTATCCGTTACCGGATCATGTTTGGATCATGTTGGCGGAACCTGGTGCAGGGCTCATTTCATATGTGGGATGTAGTTGATCTCCTCCCTTTTTCCAACTCCACTCTTCGGGATTTCCAATATTGTTTATAGTTTTCCAGCAAAGACATTATAATAGAATATGATGAATGAACAGCAGCATCTTCTGTAGGTGGCAATCTTGAAATTTTTAATTATCTCTTGGCCGTTGTGATTTTTTCAAGTAAAGTTTATATGGTAGTAGATTCAGGATCTCTGTCTTTGGATTTCCACCGTACCATGATACTAATGCTTTAGTGCCAATATCTGTGAGTTCCTTTCGGTTTGCGGTAGCGCAAATGGTAAACTTCCCATAAAAATTCGTAATGCTGCCAAATATGGAGCATGTGGTATCGCATCCATTTAAAGTACGTGGAAAGATAATCATTTTGCATTTCTTTTCGCCAAGCACATATTACATCGATTTAATATCTCGTTTTCTATCACTGAACATATATGACTGCAAACAAGTATTTCATGTATTATGGTAAATCAAAAGTACAAGAAAATCGGTATTGTCAGTGACAACAGTTACAAGCTTATCCTCTGCCAATGTCAGTGCTGTTTTTACAATAACTGTGTTAGCATCATCTGTAGCATGAATCACAGTGTGGCCATTCGCTTCTAAGTGTTTCCCAAGTATGGTTATTAAGCGTTGTTTATTTTCATTATTAGAAAGAAATAGTCTTTTGGCAATAAGAAGTGGAGAGATTTTGGTAAATTTAGAAATACCATGTAATTTGTTACCACACGTGTCTTCTTTAATTTTTGCAATTGGCAATTTTCACACTCAGATTTTTCTAGGCTTTTTTAGTATATCAAAAAGATACCAACAACGAACTAAAAACGAACCCCGTCTTTGTGTAAATTAGTTCCACTCAAAAACCTATATACTGTACTATAAGGACGCCGCAATAGCATAATGTGAAAGTATTGATTCAAGTACAAGAATATTCTAAAAATATCTTATTAATTAAACATATTAACTATATAGTCGGAGAGCTCATGACCCCTGTTTCAGGTAGAAATTCAGGTCAGAAATAGTATCTATAGGTAAGATGTGTAGGTAATAGAGTGTTTGCTCGACCTACCTGGGTATGCCAGGTACTGCTCATATAAGAAAGGTGTAATAAAATATGTGCAAAATAAATTTTTTGATTCAGAAGCCAAAAAGTACTATTCGAAGGTTCAGTCGGATTTGAATAAAAAATAAATGACGCAGACACTTTTGGACGGGTTAACATTAAACCACAATACACCAAAGTTGTATTTTCTAAAATAAGAAAATAAGCGATTGATTAAAGCTGAAATTTGAAGCAATAATATGTATCAGCTGTACCGGCAATAATATTGACATATTAGTTTAGATATTTGGATATTACAATTACTAGTAAATTTTAAAAATCACTATGTAGTGAATTCAATTTTGTACAATACCTGATGAAGAAGGAGATTCTGTAGTATATGATGATATATTCTTCTTATATTGTTGCTTCAAACTTGTAAAATTTGTGTAATATTGACGATGGTAACCTTCAGTTGGAGCCACATTCGATGGTATAACTACACTACTATATTTAAAGTTATGTTTTTGCAGAATTTTCAACACAGTTTGACATTTTTTTAAAGTTATTTCAGAAAATGCATTTATCTTTCCAACATTTTTCTCTTTACAATTCACACACGAAACAATATCCATTTTGATGATATGATTGTTTGTTTCAAAAAGTACTATACAATCAAAATGAACGAATAATATATTATACAGTACAGCCGGTACAGCTGTGCAAGATCACGTGATCGATAACCAATCAGAACGCAGAGAGCGACCACGCTACACCGTTGATCGTTGCTCTAATTCGCATTTAGTACTATTCGCAGCGTATCTCTCTCTATCCCGTGCAAGATTTATTTTAAAGTTTGCCAGTTATTAAACCCCGGAAATAGTGTCTGACTTTAGGCAAATATTTTTAAATACCTATATATAATTAAGACGCTATTAAAATTTCACCAAATTCAATCACCAATTTTTTTATTTTTAGACAATACCACTGGGAATTGTGGTTTAATGTTAACCCGTCCAAAACTGTCTGGCTTATTTAATTTTTTACTCAGGACCAAATTAACTTGCGAATAGTACTTGTTGGCTTCTGAATCAAAAACTTTTTTGGCACATATTTTTGTACACATTTCTTATATGCCCAGGCAGTACTTGGTGTACCCAGGTAGGTCAGGCAAACACTTTATCTAAAATTTCTACCTGAATCAAACACTTCATGAAACGGGTCTTGAGCTCTTGGACTAATATTTATGAAACCTCAATAACACCGTGTCATCATACTTTCAATTTTCAGATAACCTTGAGATAATCATCATTGTTCCATCTTTCATTGCAACAAATCCGCTCGATTATCAAAACAGCGGAAATTTTAGTAAATGAATTAGTATTGCGAGTGTTAATTTTGTTAAATTTTGTTACATTAATGTTTTTAATATCTAAAGCAACCAATACAGTACAATACAAGTTTTACATGCACACAATAACATGAAATATGAAAAATATTTCATTTAATAGTCAAATACTTTTAGGTGGAATTAACTCAGGATGTTTTGATGTTTGGTATAATTCTAGAGATAGGTGTCATTCACTAGATTCTGAATTAAAAGTATCTGAATTAAAAGTATCTGAATTAAAAGATTAACCATTCAACATCCATATGAACTTCACTTCATTTAAGCGATTGACCGAAAGAGAAGTTTTCATCTCTAGTTGGCAAATGAGCATATGCATGGCAAATGAGCATTGCCTTTTCATTGAATTTAAGCATATTACATATTACGGCTACAGAAACGCCACGCACGTATTATTATAGCTAAGTAGCTGTAATGGTAAATTATTTTATGGTAATGGTAAGTAGCTGTTTTAAAAAGTCCGAGATGCCGTGGACGTCCCCTTGAACCACTTGCTACCCTCAGTTTAGCTTTTGGTTGTGATCTGTAAAATGTATGACCTCGAGAAGGTCACTCCGAGTGGACAAAATGTGAAATCTGTCTGTCGACTAAAAAATTACATTTTAGGACTTATCAGAAACCCAATACTATTTTTTTTGGCATTCGGTCCACGAGCCCCAAAATTGGACATATAACCGAATTATTTTTGAAAATTGTCTGTTCAAGTTATGAAGACCCATCAAAACTTTTTTCAACCTGTTTTTCCAGATGGATAAAGACCAAAATCCAATGGACACACAAAACCTTTCCCCAAATTTTTTTTGCGATACTGAAAATTGGGAAAATTCTAAAATATGATGTTTTACCATCTAATTTTCGGAATTATGGGGGAAAATGTCTGTCAACCATTTTTCCTGCTAATTGGACCTATAACGAGTGGTGAAAAATAATTGACAGATATCCCTTACACAATTTTGGGCCACCCTTCAAATATTTCTATTTTGAAGGGTTTGTCCCCAATCCCTGGGGGGTTGGGGGTGCAGAATTTTGATTTTTCCAGTTTTCCTGGTTTCCGATCAACATATTAATGAAAATTGAACCAGCACAAAGGACACTAGACAAATAGACATTTTATTCCGCTTTTTTATAAATTAGTACATTTTGGAAATTTTTGAAGATATGAAATTGTCCGTCGATTGTTTTTTACCACTGTTTATGGATCCAATTAACAGGAAAAATAATTAACAGACATTTTACCGCATAATTCCGAAAAGTAGGTGGCAAAACATCTAATTTGGGAATTTTTCTATTAGGGAAAGCAAAACGAATATACGTGCTATTTCAGTCGACTAACATAGTCGAATGCATAATCTTCACATTGAATTTTATAAAGAATATACGTATGACAGTTTTCAGAAAATTTTCTCTTTTTTTATTTATGCCAGTCTGCACTGGAATTTTTTGGATAAAACTGTTTTGGCAGCCATCTTGGCAATATGGCGGCGCAAGCAGCAGCGCCAACTTGGTGCACAAATGTAGATTTGATGTTTAGATCTACGGCCCTGGGGTCCAATTTTTGAGATTGTACGCTTATTTGCGTATGCTTAAGATGCGCATGATCTGAAACCTGTACTTTTCTTGGTACCAATTTTTGGATTATATGTGTAAGTCAATAGACGTTTGAGTTAGGAATTCGAAACATTACGCAAGGTTGATCAGGCAATACTGCAAATTGAGAGACTTTTGAACTGCTGACGAAAAAATATAACTACTCAAACATATATAACCTTAGTTTCTAGTGGTGGCTTTTGACAGTTACAAATTTATTATTTTGAGAATTATTAGCACTTGAGAAGTGTCGGAAAATAAGAAGAAAGTGCGAATGCATCAAATAAACACATTTTTGGGGCCACAATTTTAATATGGGTGTAGTCTATAAATATGCATTCTATAGCACCAGGAATGCCGTGCTCATCATATAATCTTCAATAAAAATAATAATAATTTCAATGTAGATCTACACATACGTACTGATATATTAGAATCAATCTTGCCGTTACTTAATTTTATTCACTTCTTGAAAATTCCTCGAAAATTTCACCCATTTGTTGAAGAACTAGCTGCCACCCATGCGAATTTAACGCGCGTTCTGCTCCTGCGCGATAGGCAGCATTTGTGATATTAAGCCGTGGGAGGCGCCTATAATTAATTATGTATTAGTGTAATGTATACTTCTCTATTTGAATCGCATTTTGATCACAATTTCAGGGATTTTAATATTTTTGCACGGAACCCTAATTCTTTTTTCTAAAATAAAAGTAGCTTCAGTTACTCCTTATAACGTCAGCTATGTGCCAGTGAAACTCCTGTCAAAATGGGTGCAGCCGTTTCAGAGATTAGCCGGAACAAACAGAGAGATAGACGAAAATTTTAAAAATTGGTTTCTAGTTAGAAATACTGTATATTATACTTTCATATGCGTTTAGTAAAAAGCTGTTATTTTGACATTACAAACAGACACTTATAAATTTTTGTAACACACTGAAATTGATTTGTATAGATTCCTGTTTTAATAACGCATCTGTAACTTCTTTTATACATTTGGAAACTGTTCATTGGCACACATCAAGATATTTATTGCCACCAACAACTTAATAAAAACGGTACATGGTTTAGCTCTCTGAATGGACCTCGAGGGTTTTGCTGGTTGTTTGGTCGATTTTGTTGCTCTACTTATTTCGACATTACGTATAGCGAGCTATTCATTCATTCATTAATTTTGCCATTTTTAATAATTAAAAATGGCAAAATTAATGAATGAATGAATAGCTAGATTTTCATCGTTCATCGTTTGTTAGTGTCCATGTTTCACAACCATATGTTACTACTGGTCTTATAAGTGTTTTATAGATTGTGATCTTAAGTTTTCTATTTAGTATGCTGCTCCTTATTAATTTTAAATAGACATAATAGCATTTATTTTCTTTTAGAATTCTTGCGCTTATTTCATCTTGGACGTTACCATTATTGTTAATTTTGCTGCCAAGGAAATTGAATGTCCTGACGCTTTCAATCTGACCGCCGTATGTATTAATATTTGGTAATTGTATTGGGGGATTCCTGCAGCAATACATATATGTCGTTTTGTCTTTGTTCACTTTTTTATTTACCTGTGGCTCAAGATCTATGGCGGTTTGATTCAGGGAGGCAAGGTCACGTGCAATTATTGTAATATCGTCCGCATACCCAAGTATTTGTGTGGTTTTATTTACGATGCTTCCAGTTCTATTGATTTTTTTTATAGCTATTTCCAGTACTAAGTTGAAAGCACTGCCGAGAGGGCGTCTCCTTATCTTACCCCAACTTTCACTTTAAATTCCTCGCTGAGCTGCTGTACTCTTATAACTGCTGTCGATTCAGCCATGGTAACTTCTACCATTTTTACTAATTTTTCGACGTATTCCTAGGGTTAAACTTTGTAGCATTTTTTTCCTGTGTACTTTGTCGAATGCCTGTTTGAAATCTATAAAGACATAATGTATATCTATGTTATATTCATAGCATTTCTCATGTATTTGTCTTAGCGTTCACATGTGGTCTGGGGTTGATAAATTTTTTTATGAATCCACATTGGCATTCGCCTAGTATTTCCTTTGCCTTAATTAAGCCTCAATTACATAAAGTAAATAAAATCGTTTACTTTCACATGTTCGCCACTGTACGTAGTCCTGTGATAGAAGACCTACCTAACAACTTGTCTACCAAAATATGCTGGGTCACATTCTATATCGACGAGACCAATTCACATTCTTTCAATTTTAAATTAATAAAGGTGAGTTTCAATAAAAGAGTCTATCGAAAACTTGGTACTGTTGTGGTTAAAGTTTTATAATATGTATGTTGTCTTCTTTATTTGTATCCTTAACAAAGGCTGTCCTAAACCAAAAAGTGGATACGGTTATACTTCATTATTATTTAACCTTCGGTATTTTCCTTGCTCGGGTACGAGGACACATTAATTGTTCCCGAATTCCTGAATCATATATTCATCAGTTATATTATTTATTAAAACAAAAAAGCACACACGTTGTGCACAAGGGTTATATCATAGTATTAAATGTTATGTAAGACATTTACAACTTGATATTTATTATCAAGAGGCGTTCAGTGATATTCTTAATGATATGCAATATTATCTATATTCGATTCGATTCGATTCTATAGTTCATCGACTTGCTGTAAGTTTCGTAATGTGAATATAATATGAGGCAGTACCTGTGAATATGTGTAAAAAGAAAATAGCAGAAAATACATGTTTAGCTATAAATAACATGAAATATGGTAATTTGGCAGATGTTATAATAACACACCTTGGTACGAGACTTGTTGAAAGGTTAGCCTCAAATTATCGTCTCTTCTGTCCTAATAAAAATAATAATAATAGTTGTAATTGAACTGAATATTTCACCGAAAATAATATTGATATAGAAAGTTGTTATTGTTTATGTAAGTAACAATACATCCCACAGTAGGACGTATGTGGCTTACCAAGATAATATTTTGTTAATATTTGTTTTTGTTTGCTGGTGCATAAAAATTATTGTTGAATCATGAATCTCATTCTCATAACAAAGGAATGTGTGCTACACTCACGTGTCTCGAATTATAACCTGGTATTGTCTTGATAAATTGCATATTATGAGCATGAATATAGGCATGTCTCAAAAATATTTCTGGGATATTTTTTCCATAACTACCTTATATAATGAAACTTTATATAAATACTAGCGCCGATATACCCGACAGACGTTGTTCTGTTCAAACGTTGTAAATCAGAAATTATAAAAAAAATTATCTAAACTATAAATTGTTTAGACAGTTTTGATGAAAAAAATATACAAAAAATATATTTTTAGAATACTTGACCACCACGCGGCGGACCTCACAGACAGTTGCCACTGTATTGTCACAACTCGACCTATCAATAATTGCGTGCAAGTGTACTTGTATACTATAAACTTAAATGTGTTGAGTACAAACTTAAAACTGTTTTAAATAATACCAATAAAGCAGAAACAAATCATTTTCATGTTCATATTGTTTTGTATAAAAAAATTTTAATATATTTAAATATATATAAATATATTTAAATATATTTATCTTGGTATTAACACGAATAATTTTTGTTTATCTTGTGATGTGATGAACAATATTTTTAGTTGGTCCCTGAGGGGTATAAATGAACAAACTTGATGGTTAGCCAACCCTTGAACACGCAACATTTAATTGGCCATGCAAAAGCATGGATCTTTTAGATCTAACCCACAAATTGACATTGTTTGGCCTTGTGACTTATTAATTGTCATTGCGAATGCCAAGCGAATTGGAAATTGCAAATGTTCGAATCGAATGGACGAGTATGAGGCGATCATTGGGATCCGTGGCATAAGAACAACTTCACCTTGAAACTTATTGTTTAAAATTATAGCTTTGAGAACATTGCTCATGATGTTTTTTATGACAAATCGCTTGCCATTGCGTAATTTTGGGGCTTTCAAATTTCGAAGCTAAATGATTGGTGAACCACTCTTCAATCGCGAGTTATGTGGTGCTATTCTCCAGGTAAATCCAGTTAATTCAAGAATTCAACAGAATAGTTGACAAGTTCCTCAGGATCGACAACAGTGTCGATCGATTTGAATGATATTTCATTGTCAGGCAATGAATGTTGTATTTTAAAATTATTTGCGTCGATATCTATATTTTTTGCGGCCAAAATAGGTCGCTCACGTAGTCACGCATGATTAGTAATTAGTTTGCAAATCTGGAAATATACTTTCGATCAAAGCATCTTGGGTAGCCACCATGTTGCAAAAATTGTCTGTGAGTTGGATACATTATGTATTTTCATGCATTTGAATTTTTCCGTTGCCGACGTTGAGAAATTGTTTGGTGAACGCCAATGCCAATGGAACATTTTGAAGTTGAACACGCATATTTATGATAAGGCATAATTTACTGACACTTCGCCATAGGTATGATTCTTTCAAACAAGCGTTAAATTCGTCCGGATTGGTAGCACGTGGAATGACTGGCAATGTCTATCATCCAACAAAGTGGTGCTTCTAGGATGATCAGAACCCTCTCGTCGACTACAATTACCCGTCTCCCGATACCTCCGAATTGCCCTTCTAACAGTAGTTTCTGGCAACTCAATCATACGAGCCGCATATGTCTTACTTCGACCATCATCTATCAAACTCATAATCCTCGCTAATTCCGAAGTTATTTGCACCATTATTATCACTAACTATACTGAATTATAACGGAACCTCTTTAAATTTGAAAACTTGACATTAAAGTGACATTCATGAAAGTGAAACTTGACATTAAAGTGACATTCATGAATGTCACTATTGTTTATTTGTAAATAAAATATACAAATAAACAATAGTGACATTCATGAATGTCACTTTAATGTCAAGTTTTCAAATTTAAAGAGGTCTCTCGGCTTCGGCCTACTTGTGAAAAACGGTAGTTAACGATAGTTCCTCAGCTACCATTGGAATAACAATATATATCAATGCTTTTTGTGCACCTTTGTATCTTCCATGTCTTAAGAGATAAAAATTTGACAAAAAAGCAGATTGAGAAAAAACTGCTTAACATTTTGCTCTTTCTAAAAATAATATATTGCCACCATTACACTTCACAGCGCACTTTGAAAACAACTGAAAGAACACCTTTACCGGGTTTCAACTAACACAGTAAGGAAAATGACTTAGAATATAAGTTGAGCACAAAAAATGTGTACTTGAAAGTACGCTCTAAATATCAAATTGTAATTCATCAAAATCGGATGGTTGGTTCACAAGATATTTAAGTTTAAATTTAAAGATATATAATGAAAATCAAGCTTCTTACTGAGTACTCCAATGATTAGGTACTCAGAAGGTACCGAAGGGTATCTCCGAAGGGTAGGTACTTTCGTAGAAAAGTAAATAATGATGAAACATTATTGTTGGAGTCCATATTTATTAGGGGATGATATTTTTTTATTTCCAGTAATTTTCTACTTAACTAGGGTCTAATGGGTCTTAATGGAATCCCGGATTATATTAATCTCGGGACGAGTTCCCAAGTTGACCAACAAGTCAGGTAAAGATCCCATAGTTCCCGAGTTGACAGTTCCCGATATGAGAACACACCCTCCGAGGTACCTGGAGATGTGATAAAGTAGATACTGACCTATATCTCATAGTAAACCCCGGAAACTTAGCTTAATCTTAAATCATTTGATTTCGCAATCGCAAATTAGTTAAGTACTTAATTTATACCTCTCGTTTCAAATTCAAGACTATGCTGTATCAGACTCGTCTGAATTATTTGTATCGTTTTATTCATTTTCATAATTATACTAATATGGCATAAACATCTTTAATTTTTGCAATTTTATTATTTACACAATGAAACATTTCTTAGCTTAGGGTAATGTAGCAATCAAATTCCTATAATATATAAATTTTGTAAGGATATCAGTGATATCACAGGTTAAGTGTAATGTATTTTGTATTATGTGTAGAGTGTTGATACCTATTGCATTTTGTAAAATAGGGTTAATCTAATTTCTCACACACAATCCATTTATGAACACATTTTTTATTGAATTTTCATTCTGAAAATATTTTCTACATTCTGAATACATTTTTATTATGTATTCTTCGTATAGAACTCTGACGCTTTGTTTGTCAACATAATTTCTTTAAATCAAAAAAATAGTGGTAAAACTGACTTCAAATGTGAAAGAAAAAAAACTGAGCACGTTCTTAAGTGTGCCAAAATTACGCGGTTGCAAAGGCCTCAAATATTGTACAACTTTCGAATACTAAGTGATCCTTTATTGAATGTACCGAGTGCGGTTTGTTATTCAGTTATTTTGTTATTATTTTTTTCTCCTATTAACTTCGGTACGGATTTTACAAAATGTTTTCTATATTAACCGAATCGTTTTGTAGATGCTTGTTTCGAGATAATATAGTGCTAATACTTTGACCCGTGACACATATGACCCGTCATCGACGGGCAGGCGCCCATAGACAACATAATATACTAACATGGACTTTGTTGCCTAAAGACTCGTTCACACGGAGACACTAAAGCGTTGCAGTAAAGCCGCGACAGTAAATTACGCAACAGTGTTAATGTCTGAACTATTGAATGTGTCAATATCATGGTGTCGTGGTCGCTAGTGGCGCATATCAAATTATTTTGGTATACGACAAGGTGACTGGCGATGCCACGGCACTGGCACAAAATTTCTCGCTCGCTTATCGTCTGAACATTGGCGACATTGACAGTATTGCGACACTGCGACACAAAGCAACACGTGATTAAAATTTTGCGTTTTCTGAATTTAATTTTCATATCATGTTCTCGTTTGATGTACTTACATTTGTGGAATGTTACCAGCAATACCTATATCTATGTGATAAGTCTATTCTAGAATAGAAATGAAAAACTGCGCTTTTGAAAAACTGTAAATTAAAAAACATGAAAACATTATTGTAACACATGGAAATCGTATTAAACAAGGGGTGTTGGCCTTGCATCAAATGAGGTAGTTCTTATTTTTCTATATATGTTGTATGTGATGAAGTGGTAATGACAAAGCCAATGTTTCCACCTTGGAATGCCCCTGGATCACTGTTAAATATTTCAGAAAACCATTAAATTTTCAGTTTTTTCAGTTTTTCTCAATTTTTACCACCAAGGATCTGTGTTATGGCAAAAGTCACTATGTGCACTTTTTAATTCGACTAAATTTGCAACAAAATCAAGACAATGAAGACAAACCAAATAGTTTCTAAGATACAGCTGCTCAAACATTTGCAAAATTATCTTAAAAAAAACTAAAAACGAACGTCGACCGAGGGCGTCATTATAGGGCTATATTTCTCATTTAATGTACCTCAAATAGGGTACATTATTTCAAAATAACAGACTAGTGGGACAGAACTACCTCATCTGATGCAAGGTAAAATGTACCAATTCTATAGATTATTAACAGCAAGGAAGGATTAGGGCAATTGGAGGAACATAAGTACAGCAATGAATTTGCAAAGGTTAAAAAAATCATTGACTACACGACAGGTTCTTGGTAATGAAATTTATAAGCCTAATATTTATTATGCTCGGATAAAATAATTATGTCGCGACACTGTGTATATCGAAAATAGATTAAGAATTAAAAGTTCTTCAAATGCTGACTATGACTAAGTGCCGTAATCCGGAATTTTAGGCTGCTACTGGTTCCGAGAAATTAGAAGCTCTGCTAACTTTGAAATAACTTAGCAGAGCAATATTTAATAAATGGGTTTTAAAGTGAGCAGACATAATCGAAAATAGGTGGAGAAGGCTCTTTAAAGACCATTTAAGTGCCGTAGTCAGGAATTTTAGGCTGCTACTGGTTCTGAAAACTTAGCTGCTCTGCTAACTTTGAAATAACTTGGCAGAGCAATATTTAGTAAATGGGTTTAAAGTGAGCAGACATAATCGAAAATAGGTTGAGAATTAAAGGCTCTTTAATGGCTAATTAAGTTCCGTAGCCCGGTATACTGATTCCGAGAAATTAGCTGCTCTGCTAACTTTGAAATAATTTAGCAGATCAATATTTAGTAAATGGGTTTAAAGTGAGCAGACATAATCGAAAATAGGTGGAGAATTAAAGGCTCTCTTTAAAGGCTAATTAAGTGCCGTAGTCCGGAATTTTAGGCTGCTACTGGTTCCTCTGCTACAAAAATACTACACTATATAAAAACCGTTATAAAAAACTACACTAAATAACAAGCATTCCCGAAAAATATTTTCCCCTCTGCTATATTGACTTTCATCCAGCAGAGCATCGCCGATATTTACGAAAAATATTTATGTAAAACATTTTGTCAACGTTATTAATTAAAGGCTCGATAAAGTCTAAGTAAGTGCTGAAAAAAATCTGCACTAAGTAACAAGCATTCCCGAAAAATATGCCTTTTATACCATGCGTTCCGATAAATTACTATTATTACCAAATATTGCTCTGTTAAGTTATGTCAAAGTTAGCTGAGCAGCTAATTTATCGGAACCAGTAGCAGCCTAAAATTCCGGACTACGACACTTAATTAGCTTTTAATTCTCCACCTATTTTCGTCTGCTCACTTTGCTCTACTAACTTTATGGACATGAATGCCGGGCGCTATCACGGCATTAGATGCAACGGCCAATATCACCATCTGAACCTGAACAATAACAACTTAGTGATTCGGTACTAAACTAAAACGTGTAAAATATAACATTCTAAAACCTTTAGCCCCAACACCTTCCGCGTCCACTCAACACCACAACACCATGAAATTAATAATCTAAGCTAAAACTTGACCACTACTAACTACTAACTAACCGGCAAAAGTATTCCCATAGAAAATAGAAAGAAAATTATTGTACAAGCAACACATTTTTTTTACAGTCAATTTTTTAAATACTATTTAAACATATTGGGCAAATTAATGCATTTCTAAAATATGTCATAGTTTCCTTGGAACGACAGAATATCAAAAAAAATTGTTGTACTTAATTGTTAACTTATTTAGACCATTGGAACTTACTTCAATACCGAATGTCTCGACGAAATAGATAACCATGCTTATAATTTATGAATGAATAAATTAATAAATAACACCTTAAGCCTTAAAATATTATTTAAGATTCGAGACCATGAGAAAACACTGCAATGGATGTGTCAGACTGTATGAAACAAGCGAACCAGGTATAGATAGGTTACAGTTAAATAACAATAAACAGCGGTATATACCGTATAATATATTATGTAAGTACGAGTGGGTATGTTGACACATAGGCTTCCGTTTTAAGGTTACTTAGCCTTTCATCAGTTCCATTCATATCTTATTTATTATAGTTCCTTTTATTAGTTTAACGTACTTGTTTGGAACATAAATGTATTTATCATTGACAAAGAAAATAAATATAACCAAGTCAGTGAACATTGTAAGGATTGTCTTCGGCGATCCACTTTTTACCGAGGTTCAGTGACCTCTTCGCAGACCAGTTGGCTGCGAAATTTCTACAGTGCCACGTTGATTCATGCTTAAATTCTACCCACTGCATATTTGGTATCCATTTTAAAAATATTTTTTAGAGTAATGAATTTTAAAATTTTAAGCAATCGGGCTCAACGTAACAATTTTAATTGGTTGCCTATAGAAAGTGTGAGTGCTATTCATTTGCACCATAATATGTAACATTATAATTATATGATCATTGTACAGTGTGTTCGTTTCGTCGGTGGTTCAATACGCTTCGCAACCATCTGTTTGAAACGACACGTCGCCACATTGCGAACGTCTTTCCTAGTCTTTCGTTTCAAATGTTTCATGTTGGCACACAAATTAACTAACGAGAGCATACATTTGACAGGCTTCATTTTTAGGAGAAGCGCATGGTGCTCATAGCATAAAAACCGAAGAAAATATTTATAAGGCCGTAGTACATAAAGGTATGTAATCCTAGCGATTTTTTTACCCTGAAAATTATTTGACATTCTTAAAATTTGAATGCTGAATGCTAAAACTGAATGCTGATCGTACCGTTTACGATGATACATGTTATACGTGAAAAGCATACAGCTGCAATTTGCATATTCATTTATTCATAATACGATTGATGATAAATTCTCTTATATAACAATTATAAACTCAGATAGACATTATTGCTAAACATTACCTTTGTTTACACATTTGACAAATGCATAGTATATAATACATATATGTAAAATGCATAGCACTCTAGAAGTAGAATTAGCATTTTATAGGAAAAACAAATTCCCTTTTCACCTTAAAAAAACACTTTTCACATTTCACGTTAACAAACATTAATAAACAGGATTTGTTTACTTTTCATAAAGACCAAAAGTTGCACATTCCCGTCGCCGCGCATAACATTTGCGCCACTAGGAATACTTAGGCAAGGCATATAGGGAATCCAGGAAATTTTAAAAGTCGTTTTGTGCACATTTGGAAACGTCGCGTCGCATCTAATCATTCCGCCACATTGAAATGAGCTGTGCAGTTTTCGCCATTTTTTTACACCTGCGCCTACACCAAATATTTGGAACATTTGGATAGGCGATCAGATACTGAAATGGCAATATACAAGAAGTATGACCCCCAAGTCGATAGTTTCCGAGAAGTTTTTGAAACATATATTTTAAATTTATTGTTACAATAAGGTCAAATATAATTCCACTACAAAAATTTACATCTATAATATTCAAATGGGGTATTAGAATGAAAATTAATTTTCTGACATAAATAGAACAAGTCTGTTTTGAAATTCTCAGGGACCGTACTGAAGCGTCTGTAGATTACACCACCACAAACTCGCTAATATCAGCGCATATTCTATTTTTTTAAATGCTGAAATAAGGTATTCAATCTATTAAAATACACTACATAGAAATAATTCTAGCGATATAAGGTCGAGAGATCGAGCACCCAATGAAACACCCTCTGCCAATCCATCTGTTTGGAAAAGTTTCATTAAATTAAACAAGAATTAAATGTATATAGCCTCATCTGTAAAAACTACACGATTAAAAAATTCAGCGTTGCATCTGTTCATTATATTTTCAGAACCGCGAAACTTGCGATCAGGCTCATCTTCATTGAACTCATGTACCAACACTAATTTTTCATGGTATCACATATGCATTATGAGGTACTTTAAGACAGTTTTGCTGATTTGACTGTTAGCTGCATGCAAGTTCACGTATATTATATATTATAATGTTTATTTTCTTATAGATCTAGCAAAAGATCAAAATGCATATCCGAAATTGCCTGACAACCTCGAACTGCCTCCAACACGATCTGTTACAGTTCCATGTTCTTCACATTTCTGCACTATTTTAGTAACTGTCAATTCTGTAAGGGGGTCATCTGGACATCTTGCATTGTAAAAAATTACACATACCCCATCTAACATTCGTCTCAAAATCATGTCGTATTACCCCTAGAGTACATTTAACAGCGATTTAAAGTGGGCAATAAAAAGTTTGCCTAAGCTAGCTTGGCTCTTAATAAAAATAAAAATAAAATTCCCGTGAACGCCACTGACCATGCGCAACTAAGTCAGATAGTCCCCAAATTATCGTGGGTATCGAATCTACTCTGGCACTTTCTATAATGTTTGGGGAAAAGAAAAATAAGACAGACAGTATACCTTATTACTAGCTTTACTTTGGAAATTGGAATGTTGGAAATGGTGATACAACAAAAAGAATTCAAAAATTTACCAAAAATGTAGTTTTATAACTGGAAACGCTCATACAATACATAAACAGCTTATACAAAAAACGGTTTAAATGTCCTCAATCAATATACATAAAACTAGTGAGGCAATGCCTACCTAAATATGTTGATTAAACAGCGGGAATAACCAGGTGGATACATATAAACACTTTGTCAAACGTTAGCTGAGGGCTTGTAATAATTTTATATTCTTAATCGTACACACTAGCAATATCAAGTCAATCAAATACACACTATCCCCTTTTTCAACTATACTTAAAACTAGGCTTATCTGTGATATGCAACGAGTTTTCCAATAAGTTACAGGAGAGATCCACCTGTAACTCTACGCAGGTACAAGGGTCGATAGACTTCAGCAAGGTGGTCCTAAAGGTGGTTCCAAAGGTACTTCAAAAAAGATGGTTCCAAAGCAAAAGTGGTTCAAAGGAGGTGGTGTAAAAGCAGATGGTGTAAAAGGTAGTGCAAAAGGTGATGTGACTTACACTCGCCGAAAGACAATGAAGCCCTGCAACACAGACCGATGAGCTTGTCTCGTTACCAGTAAAAAAATAGGTTAAGTGAATATGTATATCTGGTATAACTTACTAAGTATTTGGAAAACAGCTTCGAAAAGATAGCTTAGTTGTGTCCCTCAATTAACTCTAGGGAATTCAACGCAACGCAGGCTCTAGAGAACATTAAGTAGGCAAAACAAAATATGAACACGCGGTTTCAAGAAAACAGAATGTCTTACATCAATGTTAAAAGTTATATGATCCCAGTAATGTGGTATGTGCAGAATCATCCAAAATCTCTACACATGAACAATGATTTCCTTGTATTATCCCATTCTATCGGAACGTACATACTACGTTATTTAATCAAGAAAATCACTTAAACTCTTAACACATTGAAAAACACTAGTATGCCATTCACGCGTCTAGCTAAAAAGGAAAGCGACGAGACCAACGCCCCAGGAAATCAGATCACAGACCTGCTGACCCAAACGAGCGTCACAGGACTGCCAATGTTCAACTCACAAAACAATAAAGCGACACAGATATGCACTCAGATATTTGTGGTAAATCTATGATAAAGAATATCAAATGCGGTGTGGCAATATCGATGAATGCAATCGACTAATGAAAGTAATATGTCGACCTGACTTTCTAAACACATGCTAAAGGGAACGCGTAGTCACCGCGTTAATTAATTCAAATTTCGTTTATTCAATTTAATTAATTCAAAATCAAATTTATCCGTCAAATATACCTACAATAAATTTCGGATTCTCAAATTGTTAATTGCTAAAAGTGAACGTAACAGTCGTGGTCACATCCCCGCAAAATACACTATTTGCGTCATAGTGAGATGCCGAACTGATATGCCGAAACAGGGACTGGATAATAACATATTATTACTTTGAAGACGAATACCTCGATCAATAAATATTTATGCAAAAATAGGTGGAACAAAGAGAATCTGACTGTTCTGTAACATATTTTCTCAACAGGCTGAAACAATCAATGATATTGTTACTACGTGTTCATTTATCGTTATGAGATTATCATATATGTTTTTATTTGTTCAGTTGGAATCCAAATTTACTTTATCTAAAATTGAATTGTATATAACTACGGACTAATGAAACTAAGTATAAAACGATATGACGCAAACGGAGAATGTTTAAGAGATGATTGAGAAAATAACGTTGTGTTAGAGTCCAATGGCATTTAATAATAAAATTGTCTTTTTAAGATATTACCAAAAGAGCAGTCAATTTGAAAGTTTATAATTGGAAACCATAATATACGATAAAAGCAATATGATTAGTAATAAATTAGAGCAATAACAGGTTTGATTACATCTAAAAACTTGGAAATACCTATAGATATTTGACATATCCTACAATCGGAAATAAATGAAATTGACCCACCCATACAAGCTCCCTTCGCGTTCCGCAGTTAAAACAAAGCTGTTTTCTTTGTCTAGACCATTGAAGCGCTCTCTCAGTCACCCTCATATATTTCCGAAACTGAATGAGTGAAATGTATATAAATGCATTTCAGTGATTGTTTTCAATCAATTGTTGCAATTGCATTGGAACTAAATCTAGATTTACCGTAATTTACGAATCTGAATTTGAATATCCTAAATTCAGTAAATATGTTTTCTCGTTATCTATACCTATTTAATTTACTATGATTTTATAAAAATTACGCTTCCAAGGTATGATATAATTATTTCACAATTAATACACGTGTGTATTGTTTGTAATTGATTGTACGATCGAATAATGGAATTATGTAACATTGAGGAAATGGTCAATTATGATAATTTGTGTGGCTATATCGAAAGTGTTGCCTTAAATAATAAATTAGGTTAGGTATTTGTATAGAAGTTGTAGGTACTCATAAATGTTATTATTTAATTAAAGTCTACTTATAATATGTTCCATTAGATAACTGAATGTAACTCTACCGGTGTGTTTTGATCATTATCGAATGATTGAATGATTTCCATATTACTTTTATGTTATTAAAATTTGTTTGTATCCTTTATTATTTCAGCCTACATACAAAATATAATGGAGAACACAAATCATGTTCGGTATATTTTCAGTTCATGTTCGGTAACACATGTTTGACATATCCAATCTACATTTATTTTACATTATTTTTTGTTTAGTATCTCGATGACAATTCACGCATTGTATGTATATACAGTGAGCTCGTAAAGTTTGGAATAAATTCAATTAATCGTTATTGAAGGATTTTCACAGGAAATCCTCGGACACGTCAACCTTATTTTATAAAATGTCACTTTTTTCAGCCATCGATTTTTTTTTTGTTTTGTTCGCTTTTGAGCTATGACGTCAACGACAATTTTTTTAAATGACAACCCATATTTTTTTTCACGGATTTCGATAGAGCACATTTTTCTGAGTGCGAATATGTCAAAAACATAGTACCTTTAACATTAAAGTTTTCGAGATATTCGGTTGCAAAGTTTATAAAATGTACCATGGCACCATGCATAAGCTATCGGGCGGGTCAAGATTTTTAATAGCTTATTGATTCTAATAGCTTATAGCTTCTTACATTTTAAAAGATTAAGGAGTAATATTATTTATTTTGGTAGCTTATCGAACATTTTGAAAGATTTGGGAGTAATCTGTTTTTTTTTAACAACAATTTATAAATTGTAAATTGTTTTAATTTTTTAACAACAATTTAAACAAATAAAAAAATATTTTAACAAATAAATGATAAATAATTAAAGTAAAAAATAAAATCAGAGTAAATTTTCAAAGTGACCTCCATTCACTTCCTGGCAATATCCCATCCGCCACTGAAACTCCTGCAGAACCTTACCAACAGTATCGGGTTGAATGGTTCGAATTTCATTGCGAATTCTGTCCTTTAATTCTTCGATGGTATTTGGTCTATTGAAATAGACTTTGCTCTTTAAATAGCCCCATAAAAAGTAGTCTAGGGGAGTGAGATCTAGGGGGCCATTCGATAGTTCCCCTGCGACCAATCCAATGGTTAGGAAATACATGGTTTAAATAATCGCGAACGATCACTGCAAAATGGGGTGGTGCACCGTCTTGTTGGTACCATATCGTGTGATGGGGCAGATCTGGATCTACGTCATTTGGGTAAAGTACCGCAAGTGCAGGGACTAAGTCGTCTCTTAAAAATTCTAAATATATTTCACCTGTTAATACGCCTTCAAAGAAAAATGGGCCCAAAATACGATTACCTACAATACCAGCCCAAACGTTAACTTTTTGTGGAAACTGACTACGAGTTTCCATTTTCCAGTGTGGATTTTCAGGAGACCAATATCTACAGTTTTGCCGGTTAACTGTGCCGTCGAGATAAAAGGTAGCCTCATCAGAAAAAACAATATTGCGTAAAAATCCGTCGTCATCAATCAGGCGTTGCAACATGGTTTGGCAAAACTGTAACCTACGGTCAGGATCATCTTCGTTTAACTCTTGGACCAAAACCACTTTATACGGATGCCATTTGTTCAATTTCAAATATTTCAAGACGGAGCTTTGAACTATTCCGTTGTTTGCCGCCACTTGGCGGGTGGGTAAATGGGGATTTTCTTGAAGCTCTAGTAGAACATTCAATTTAACATCTTGTTGCACTGGTGGACGACCCGTTCTAGGGCGATCTCTCGTATGACCCACTTCTAAAAACTTTTGTTCTATTTTGCTAACGGTGTGTTGACTGTGTAATTGGTTCTCTGTTTGGATATTTGTTGTTAAATAAACGGCAAACTTCTACTTGTGTGCGAGCTCTGTCCCCGTAACCGATCATCATCAAAATTTCGATTCTTTCCCTTTCACTCAAACGACGGACCATTTTTAAATAAAATGAATTATGATGGAATAATGATTAATCAACTTACTTAATGATATTATTCAACTGATTAAAACACAAACTTGCGAGGAAAAACTTCAAAATTGTGACAACTGTCAAAACTGTTGTTTTTCCTGCGCTTTCTTGATAAATGATTAGCATTTGGTCATCGCTTGTATAATTCATTCTTAAAACTTTGCAACCGAATATCTCGAACACTTTAACGTTAAAGGTACTATGTCTTTGACATATTCGCACTTAGAAAAATGTACTCTATCGAAATCCGTGAAAAAAAATATGGGTTGTCATTTAAAAAAATTGTCGATGACGTCATAGCTCAAAAACAAACAAAACAAAAAAAAAATCGATGGCTGAAAAAAGTGACATTTTATAAAATAAAGTTGACGTGTCCGAGGATTTCCTGTGAAAATCCTTCAATAACGATTAATTGAATTTATTCCAAACTTTACGAGCTCAGTGTATGTATATAGGTCGGAGTGTAGTGCTAGTTCACTACACTGCTTCACTTAGGCTTCATTAGAGCCCTTGTATTTTCCCCCTTTTTTACTTATTTTCTTCAAATCATCCTATTTATTAATTACGGGTGAATTTATGGCAAAGTCTCTTACAATTTATGTATGATAGCATGGGTCTGAGTTACCGAGATTTATTACTCCTCATTACCATTTATCGGGGACCACACGTCCGCAGCAGATCTTGAGTGTTCCCAGGTCTCAGATGGACTGCCACAGCCCGTCCACCAGCCTGCCTGTTCACCCATCCAAGAGCCAACCCTGAGAATCCTGAGAACCCTGTGCTAACTGAGTTTTGGTACTTGTTTCGGTTTTTCGACAATATCTCCTAGACTACGTATTTTCGGAAGAATTGTATACTTTCTTTTTTAGAGTAGTGCAATAGTAAAATGAGACCTATAAACCATTGTTTAACACATAGTTACCCAGATACAGCTCTACAGATCGATTTTTCAAAAAGTGCAAATTTTAAGTTTCGAATTGAATACCGACAAAATGACTCGTTCTACACTAAAATTCATGAGAACGAAATTCTTAGGGAGCTTAAGTATTAAGCTTTGTGTTTTTTTGAGCGGCGGTCACTGTATATCCATCGAACACCACATTCATACCATAATGGGTTATGATTTGTGACATAATTTATGTATCCCTCAATGATGGCCTTCACTGCCGTCTTACGGTACCATACATACTTGTGGAGCAAGTAGCTATCATCAACAACGATGTGGGTGTGGGCGTCTCGCAAGATGTTCGCGGAAAGAGGTGTGAATGACGAGCAAGCACAAAGCTGATTTCAATGTTATGTTTTGCACGTTTTCTGCAAGTTTTGATAAAATGACTGCTTGATTTGAATGACCTACTAATTTATTAAATGAAATAAATTTTTGATAGTTAATAGACGTTGCATTTTTGGAGCTTTATATCCTACTAGGATACATTTCTCGACAGAGTTTCTAATCTCCTCCTTTGTGGATTCTGGATTGTTAAATATTTTAATAACTTCTTTTAAGTCCTTTCTCATCGTAATTCCTCTCTAAGACGTGTCACTATTGGGAGTGAAAATAGAGTGATGCACACCCCTGGGTGGTGGGAACTTTTTAGATCTTGAATGCTACCTCAATAAACAACCGATCCTGAAAATATTATTTGGTTATAAATTTATTCTTCTATGTAGACATTTTATTGACACTTGCCAAGGTAAAGACTGTGTCTTTAGATTCGAATTCAACTTTTCCAAATATCTGGTTTTCTGTGATTTCCACCCCATGTGTTCTCAGTTCATATGCCTAACAGCAGACTTCATCGCTTCCAACCATACCAAAGCGGATTTTAAGGATTTTTTCCGTGACAAGAAAAGAGAGTTCCTCTCTAGTTTTTCAATTTTTCGACATACTTGTTGCCGCGAACAATTCTCGTGCTCCTTATGTCAACGCTCTATTCAGAAGTTGAATAGGAAATGTCACAAAAGCCTTCCACTTCCTCACAAATGTTTACCATGGACACAGTTCCAATAGTCCATCATCTCAACACGCTGCTTGTAATCCCACCACCTATCAACCCTCCTTTGCTTTTGAAGGACCTCATCAGGGTTTGTTCAATTGTTAGATCAGATCAAAGTCCACTTCAAAATTTGTCACTACTATGGATGGCAAAGTTTCCTTATGTGAACTTGTTGAAATTGGCGCGGTTCATCTTTTGTTTGAGAGTAGCCATATCTTGCAGGTAAATATCTTGACGTAGAGAAAAACAGTTTGTGAGTGAAGCTTCCCTCTCCCAATTGTTCTGTCTGCACGAGCTGTTTCATGAGAGTAGTAAGATGGAAATACTGGATCCATGGCTTTGATGTCAATCAATTCATTTCGATTTTGTCCAATGCACTTTTCAAATTGATCGGCAAGACCTGGAAGGATTCCCTTACCTCAGCTTCCAACGCACAATATTTGAGTTTCACTCAGCAACTATTGAATTTCTTGCTGTTCCTTCTCTATGAGTTGCACCTCGTTAAAGATCAGTTTTCACAATACCAAGTTACTAGAGTGTGAGCTTGGACTCCTCTGGCATAGGCGTGTACGTATATTAAACATTTTATCCACGCCGTGACAGGCTCACATTCAGGCTCACATTCAGACATGCTAGATTTCCTCATAGATCTCCTTTAATCTACACCAGACGTTATTGTTCCAATACAACCCAGAAAGATCATCAAAAGATGAAACCCTCCAAGTCGTACTGCCACGTTGTTCAGCTCATTCTCCTCTGTGTGTTCTCAATGATATATAAAGGGGTTAAACATAAATGGCTTCCTTATAAATGGGTTGGTCAAAAGTGACGAAGCACGTTTTTTGTCCAAGAGCTTGTTTTTGTTATTGAAAGAAAAATGTGCACTTTCTGTGCAAAAATGTGCAGAATTCTGAATCTTCTGAAAAGATCTCGGTAATATTTGACTTACAAAAGATAATCTTCTAATAAATTCTGTTGAACAATTCAATTTTACTTTAACTGCCGATGAGCAAATTTATGACACTATTAAATCAATTAAAAGTAATGCTTTGGGAATAGATACACTTAATACAAGCATGATACATTATTGTTGACCATATATTCTCCCTTTATATCACTCATGTTGTAAATTCGTGTTTGCTGGAAAACTGTTTCCCAAGTTTTTGAAAAACATTCTTGGTATTACCATTGCCAAAAATTTCACAACCTAAAAACTTCGATCGAGGTTTTAAGACCTATTAGCAGCATTCTTCCTCTACTATCGAAAGTGGACTATCACTATTTAAAAAATTACATCAAATCAAATAAAAAGTCATTTAAACAAAATAACATTTTACCACGAACTCAATCGGACTTTAAGCAGGTCCATAGTTACACAACTGCTGTTTCTAACATTTTAGATGATATTTTAAAGGCATCGGATAACGATGAATTAACAGTGTTAATTCTGCTTGACTACTCAAAAGCTTTTGATTGTATTAATCACAAAATTTTGCTCTCAAAATTACGTTATACCGGATTCCGTAAGGATGTAGTAGTAAAGTTAATTCAAAATTATCTAATAATTGCAAACCAATGGTAACTTTAAACAATGAATCATCTTATGAAGTACTTTTGATCGTGGAGTACGACAGGGTTCTATGCTAGAGCCATTACTATTTTCGATATATACCAGTCAAATGCATAAGGAATTATTAACGTGTAATATACACTGCTATGCAGATGATACACAACTCTATAAGTCATTTCCTCCATCGGATACGGTTATAAATGCAATTAATGCTGATTTGAAAACTTTGGTAAAAACTTCACAAGACCACAGTTTTATGTATAAATTCAAATAAGTAGGCGGTTATCTTATTTGGAAAAAAAACATATTGAGCAACAATTTTAGTGCTAATATAAAAATTGAAATTGATTATGTACCAATAATTGAATTAGTTAACGAGGGAAATAACTTGGGGCTAGTAATTGATGTCAATTTAAGATTTTAAACTCACGTTAATAGCTGCATAAAAAATCCTTGCATCCTTAAAAAGATATACCCATGTTATATATTTTTAAGTTATATCACATAATATAGATATAACCTATGTTATATCTATATTATGTGATTCTCTCGTTCTCTCTCATTTTACATACTGTGATGTAATATATGGACCTCTTCTGAACTGTGACACTACAAAAAAATTCAAAGGGTGCAACATTAGTGTGTAAGTTTAATTTGCGGTACTAGACGCAGAGATTATATTTCTCACACAATTGCTGAAATTAATTGGTTAAATATGACAAATAGACTATACAATATTTTTCACAAGATAGTTTCCACGAAAACACCACCATATCTCTATCAAAAATGAACCTCTTTATTTCAAACATCTGTTAGTTATAATATACAGCAAATTTATAATAAAATGCCTGCTAGTTTTAAATCGTGCAATACAAAAGGATTTAAAATACGATTAGGTAACTCATTGTTAACTAGTCAATATATTTTTATAGTACTTCTGGGCAAGTATAAAATGCAATTTTATAATAAAATATAATATTATATTAGGACGTAGAACTTATTCTTATATGAATTAAAGGCCATTCATTATTATTTTTAAAATTTATTTAGGTCTCATTTTATTTTAATCTCTAAATTTAATATTCTGTAAAACGAAGTATTTTTTTTCCAAAGACGCATAGTTTAGGAGATATTGTTGAAAAATCGAAAAAATTGTCAAAAAATGCTGTTTTTGACCACCATTCAGTTAGCACAGGGTTGCAAATCTGGATTTATACTACCATTAAAGGTCTAAAACATATAAGTAAAAAACCGCTAATGTTACATTTGCTGTATATTCATGCCTTTTTTGTGTAAAATTTGACTGGGCTATTAATGATTTCGTTAATTGTATAGCCATTTGGTAAATTTTCAAAAATGCTAAATGGTAAATTTTCAAAAATATGTTGTTTTGTTTTTTTTTTATTTTTTTTTTGTGTGCTTGGCTTACTTGCCATATCTAGAAATTAGCTAGAAATAAGTTTTGTGGTTACTTTCATTTGTGTAGTAGGTAACATTCTTGGGAAAATATTTTTTTACATTTTTACAAAACATTTACATTTTTGCAGTTTTTTAAACCATGACGCGAGCTTAGCTCACTCCATCGGAACGAAAAATCCCTATTGTCGATTTGTTGGAAAACTTCTTCAATGGAAAACAAAAAAACCTTGGTGGTTTCGTGCCAAAATAAGTTTGAAAAATAATTACTGGCTTCCGATCTATAACGTTATGTTACGGGGATATTATCTAAAGCATCAAAATATTTAGTGAAAACAAAATGGTTATAGTTATCCTGCTGAAATAATTAGGGACCACATTTAAAGATGTTCATAATTTAATTATAATTTGTTATAATATTAGCTGCACCGGAAATCAATTTGAATTTAGACAAACATGGCGTAGGTTCAGTGCAAATTATATCTTTACTTTTATTGTAAACTTTATACCTAGTAGGTATGTAATATGAAACGTAATTCGGCGTTTACCTACAATAAATGAGCGTTCAAGGTTATATGTTTTCCGAGGAAATTTGTCATAAATCCACGCCTGCGACGGATTGTTATTAAATGGCTGTTGCAAAAAACAAAATCCAATTTCCTTGTTTTGAATAGGCTATACAATTTGTAGCAAAGGCCTTACATTAGTTCCTAAAGAATAAATTCACACGAGGAATACCTTAAAACGAGGTCTATAGAATGTGTACACTGTACAACATTATAATTAAACGATAAACTTCCCTTCCTTTCTACGGCAAATCGAAAAAGTGAGAATAAAAGCAGTAAAATGTGAATTTAGTACAAACGCCTCAATAATTTTACTTAAGGTCATTAAACCTAACCATTGATCCTGACTTCGTTTAAATGCCATTATTTATGCCTAAGAAGTTGCCATCTGCACATACTATCTGAGGGGCATTCCTATTTCCTATTTCTATTGATACTGCCAATGTAATAGATTTGCATAATCTGTGTATATATTCGAATAATATTTATTCATGATTAGTAATAGTTGCTCGTTAAATAGTATGATTACCTACTAATAAGCCAGCCGACAAGCATTTGAATAAGGAAATTCGAAATTAATTTAATCGCTTTATTTTGTCCCCTGATAGATATACTAAGTTTTCCTCCTCCAGCGTGGTCAGTGTCAGCCGCCATATTGGAAATATGGCGTTGAAATTCAGTTTCATGCCAATATTTCCTAAAATATTTTTACAAAAAGGTCCTTCGGAAATTTTCCGTAAAATGAACCCTTACGACGATATTTAGCTGTAATTTTGAATTATCTTAAATAATTTATTTTTTTACTTGCTATCTTTAGCTACTTGCTATCGCCGCAGAACAAAAACTATTGGTCGCAAACGAAAAATGAATTGGACCAAACTTATGCACAATTTTGATCTCTACATATTCGGTTGAGATACTTTTTTTCGATAGCACGTACAACAACAGCGCTATTTCCCGAAATGCGCCGCGAGTTTTCATCCCTCCACCCCGTGAGCGGCAACCCCCCGAGGTCGCAAACTCGGGTGTACTATCAGGAGACCCATTCCACCAAATTTCATTTCTTTCCTATCTTTTGCGATTTATATACGCATATTTTTGCCTCAGCATATTTTTGTATATTTAGCACAATAAAAAATATTGGGGGTCAACAACGGTAACTAGAAAACGGAATGAGGCCTTTTGCTTGCGCCAAGGATAGATGAATGATGTTTACGGACAGCAAAAAATACTTACATTAAAGAGGCGGCCATTTTAAAATAGTACGAGTATTTCTAAATAGCAATTGTCATATATTTGTCGCAAGGTTCTACAAAAATAGTTATTAGTTTCAGTCATATTTTAAATCAGATATGTAAGAGCTATGTTAAATCCAGTTAAATAAATAATTCCTTAGGTACTTAATTTTAGATAAAAAAAATATAGATTAAATATCGCAGAATATATTCATATTGTACTTATAATATTATATTATACAATACTTCATATTGTATAATAACTGTTAGCTGTAAGCTGTATGTATATACTATATACAGCCGTCAGTCACATGTATGCTGACGATATCAAAATTTATGTTTCAGTCTAAAAAAGGCAAACCAAGCTGTAATTAATATTAATCAAGACCTAGATATTGTCATCTTTATCTAAAAAATATTTAATAAAGTAAAAGATCGGGGATGACTTAATATGAGAAATCCAATTAAACTTCTAACACTCTCATTATACCACTCAGTTCACTTTCAAAAAAACGGTGTGCCTTTTCGATTAAATTTTGCCTTTTTTGAAATTTGACATCACATCAATGAATTTACGGAAAAAAGTATCTTAAATTCCATAATTCCAGTTTTAATCGTCTCCGGATGATGCCAACTTGGTTGGCGAAACGCGCGTCGAGCGAAGTGAAAGTGTTTTGGTGTTTGTGGAAACTACTCCGAGTGTTATAGTTACATCAAAGGTTCCAGCCCTATCCAGTAGTTCCATAAACAAATTAAAAATTGAATGACTGTGAATGACTTGAAGACTGTGAATATGTTTGAACCATTATTAGCTATATTTAACTTAACCCCAAAACATGTACTTTTCCGGATGTATGGAAAATGCCAAGGGTTTGTCCAGTTCTAAGTCTGGAAATCCCTCTCTGTTACTCAATTATAGACGTATCACAGTATTATGTAACTTCGGAAAGGTCTTGGAGATATCATTATATTATTAAAAATTACATTAAAAATGTTACCATATTATGTTTTATGACATATCGATATACACTTGATTACTTTCTCGCAATATGTATCCAGTGTTATAGATAGTAAAGACCAGGTAGATCTATATAAATCACATAGATTATTCTAAGGCTTTTGACGGTATTCCTTTCTCCTTACCGTAGACCTTTCTATCAAAGTTCAATTTTTAACTTACAACGATTATCAAATCAATCACTTCATTGCTTCCTCAGGAGTCCCACAGGGATCGAATTTTGGACCATTACTATTTAAATTGTTTATCAATGATCTGGTTGACATTATAGACTGAAAAAAACTGCTCTTGATCTCAAAATGTATTATGCTATGCGAAATGTAGAGGATTGTATATTTCTTCAGGATCAACTCTTTACAATTGAGAATTGGTTACAAATAAGTTAAGTATAAATATCCTATAATGTAAAATAATGAGCTACACACTTAAAAAATAATCTATTTTGTTTACTTACACACTGGATTCATTAAATATACATCGTCTCGAATGTACTAACGATTTAGGTATTTTATTTGATGAAAAACTTTCTTTTAGTCAACATATTAATTCTATTATTTCATCAGCATTTAAAATGTTGGTTTTTATTTTTAGAAATTGTCCAAAATTTCATGATATTACAGCATTAAAAATCCTGTATTTTACATTTGTAGGTTTGTACATGAATCAATTATTGTATGGTATCCACATTATGATGTTCAAAGACTGACAGTGGAGAATGTGCAAAGGCCTTATTTACACATTTTGTTAAATGTTTACATTTCAAAGTTTTCGGTATATGTCCTGAAAGGAGACATGATCAAATCTCAGCACAAGTTTGAAATACCATATAAGTATGTAATGAGTACCAACTTATATAGAATAAGTATGTATCCTGATAAACAGTACATCGTACATCTCTAAATAGATTACTTAGAGCAGCAACGAACCACTTTCAAAACCAAATTTAATTATTAATATCAATACATTTGTTACTGCCATATAATTAGATTTGGTAACAACGATTTAAGTACCTACCTACAATTCACGAAGAAGTAGAAAATTCAACTTCAAGTAATACAAAAAGTGCTATAACTGAAATTGAGGCCTGGTTTATTGTTCTTGTTGAAATAAAATTCATAGTTTTTTGACGTTTTTCTGACATAATTATTGTCGTTGGAATACTCTGTTGCCTCTCAGTTGACGTAAATATTGTCAGTGTAATATGCTATTGCTGAGGCTGAGTTATATTGGTGAAATATGACGAGTTGAATTTGGCTGAATACTCTGTTGGCTCTCATTTGAAGTAAATTTCGTCAGTGTAATATGCTATTGCATATGCTGAATTATGGTTAAAAAGAGATGAGCTGAAGTGTCACTGTGAAACTGTTAATTTTTATACCATTGTCTCCAAGCAACATTTACATTTTGATCCTCGTGTAATACTTGAGCGTTCATACTATGATGACATACTATTATTTTCTCACTTTAGACAATTGCGCCGATGTTAATTGTATTTTAGGAATATTTTATACCATAATATTGATAAGAAAATGATATTAAATATGTATATACTATATCTATGTAGGCACAAAATTAATATGACACAGATCGCTATCCCTCAAATATGTTCAACTGGCTTTCACTTTTAAAAACTGTGCACCGCCAACGTATCGCACTGTAACAAAAACTTTTGAAACGTTGACCTTTACAGCCATGCAAACCCAGTCATACAGAACACTTAACGGTACTAAGGTCACGCTTTGATTGATACAAACACTTGTTTTGTTAAAATATGTTTGTTGGAATTTTGAACAAAGAACCATTATCTATTACTTGATAATTAACGAAAAGAACCGTTATATCGATTATCATCTATTGGAATATTTTTAATTGTGCTATAAATAAATAATCAATTCGGAACGTTGAATATTGTATCCTTCCGGATGCGCAACACCAACGTAACCAAGACGTATTGGAAATGAAAAATGTGTAGACATATCTATACCGGGTGTAACAGGATCATGGAACACCCCCCTTTTCTCTTTTAGTTTTTGAGATAATTGGTTTAAATTTGGGATATCCTATAATATACGTAATAAGCGGCACTTTTTGGCATAAAAATGATTTTTTTTTTCACTTCTGGTTTCACTGGAAGTGACACTAAGTTTAAGTTTTTAAACGGAACACCCCGTATATTATTGCATTTTTGAATTCTGTATAATTTTCTGCATCCAACGATACCACACATAATTGACGTTTCAAACGTCAACATTTTTTACAATTTAATATTCCATTTTAGTATGCCATCATGGTTTTGATGTATTCTAATTAACCCAATGCTAGAGGAATCGAAATCTCGTCACAAATACTGTATTACGTGATTTATTAGCAAATAAATTTCATTAAAATGGTTTTTGGGGCAATACTCAATAATTTCAAATGGAACAATATTGGTACCGTGGTACGTTTATTAGTACCTACCTACTATTAATATCGAATTTATTCATGTCGTACTAAAATGTGCAATAAATAGGCACAATGAAAATTACAGCTAAAAGAAAATAAGATAATACAATTTTGTTGCAACAGTTGTTCAAAATGTTGTCCTTAACGTCAATGCACTTCTGAACTCGCTTAGCTGTATCTGAAAGAACGTTCGCCAATTGCTGTGCCGTTATGCTATTAATTGCGCGTCTTACTAGTAGCTTCAGCTCTTCACGGGTTGTAACAGAGCGCGGTTGCATGGATGATCCCAAACTGTTCATTGAAAATCTGAATCCATCAATCAACGCCCAACCGAAGAAATCAAGGTGTGTTAAATCAGGTGACCTTGGAAGCCACCTCACAGGACCATTCGTCGAAATTGCGTTTTCGTCGAATCTCTGTTGAAGGTAATCAGTTAATACTCGTATTCTTGAATTGTGGTAAGCAGCGCCATCTTGTTGGAAATATATTCCCTATCGTAAATGGAAAGCTAATTCAGCTAAACTACCCTCAATTTAATTTTGCAGAAATTCCAAGTATCAGGTAACAGTCAGGGGTCCATCAAATATCATTGGAGCAATGATTATATATAAATAAAACTTTAGATAGGTAATGTAGTAATTCTGATGAAAGTTTACCATCCGAGTTGACAGAAATTGTAGTAATGTCGTGGACTCTGTTTTACCAGAAAAATCACGACAGGTATATGAAATTGTATTTATTCGTTATGAGGAGTATGCTGTACCAATAAGAACACGAAGAATATAACCCACGAAAAGGTTTCTTTCTACGAGCGTGTCTGAAAGTTTACTTTCCACGCGCCGCGTCGTTCGGAAAAGTGAGACTCGAAAATAAAATGCGTGCGGAAAAGTTCATTTTTAGACACGCTCATAGAAAAAGTATAAAATGGTCCTAACTCGTGCGGAGAGTGTCTTTCCTACACTGGACAGCTGTCGGCGTCGGACATCGCCTGTCGGTGTGCGGGAAAGTATCACTTTCCGCACTAGTTAAGATAATAACTATATTATCAACTTCGAATGCTTATCTGAAAAAAAAACGTCTTCACTCTGGTCGTATTATTCAAAGTTAATGAGGATTTTATAATTCAGGAAAAACGTTGACATTACTAAAGAAAAAGTACAGGTACTTATTGCATTATTAAAACGGATATCATAAGTTTACATAGCTACAAAAAATTAAAATATTTACTAAACAACATGTTGTTTTAATTTTGTTACAAAAGCGGATGAAAAATGTTTACTTAGTAACTCTTAATTTGGCAGATATTCATAAACAGTTTGTGTTGACAAAAGTATTATATTTTTAGGTTAATGGTCGACTTTATATATTCTAACATCTTGGAGTGACCTTGGCAAGACATATTTATTTTTATATTTTATATAAAATTATATCCCGACCCGTTAAATCATGAAAATAATCGATAAAAATCCACATAAAAGCCACATAATTTTCACACATTTATATTTCATTATTATAAAATTTTATTATATTATTAAACTAACCTGTAGACCTTCAGGCTGAACACTACGGTAAATACTCTGACACAAGTAAAAAAAACATCCTTGCACTTTTATCCCTTATGTCCTCGGATTTAGTCCTAGTCGAAATTTTTTAAATATCTTGCAACAACTTTTTGTACGATGCTTTTGTCGTATTTTAAATTGTGGCATATACAACAGGTAACACAGTATCGATTTTTTTTAACATGTATTATACATATATAACTACGCAAAAAGACTTGGTGATATACTAAATGTATCATCAACGTCCCAGTTTTCATCTTAAAGTTCTTTACGTGGGAAATATTAAAAGTCTCGGAGGAAGTAATTCATTTTCAGAATCATATTCATTCAGAATCAATTCATTCAAAATGGTAGATTCAAGCAGCATAGTAGGTACATCTAATTGATGCTAGTTTATGTACTGTTTGTAACATCGAAATATGAGACATAAAAAATTTTGAAAGGATACCCACAATTGCCGCAATTGGAGATCGGGGCAGTATAACTTTTCTTACAGCAAATTAAAGTCGTCACTACAAAGGCGCTTTCATTCAACAAGTTGTTATGTTTTGATAGAATACTAATAACTAATCAATTTTAACACAAAACCCATCAAAATAATACAGTAAATTAAAGAATAACTATATTACTTCTATTTCAAGAATTATTGTTGACCCCACTTTACCACAAAACGTTCCATGGTATTCTAGGCACTCTAGGCATCCAATGAATGCCAATGATGCCGATATGACACGACCGAGGAACGTGTAAAATGGATCCGTAATATTTGAATGGGAAACATTCTTATTCTGTATCACATTCACAATCCAATTGTTTTATGATATGACGAAAGGTATATAGTGTGATCAATATTTTGTTATACTACATGATAATGTCATAATGTGATGGGCGATGTATATAAAATCATTTGTTTTTCCTTAAATTCCTGGAAATCGGTTATACATGACAACGCTGTTAAAAATGCGATAGTGGTGTGAAGGGATCGATATAATGAGGCTTTTTTGCTCGGGTTTTTATGTCTCATATTTCAATGTTACAAACTATACCTACCTATATAAGTTGCTGTAAGCACAAAAATAATTTCTGCCATAATAATAATTACTTGCAATCAACAGCAATTTTCAGTAATAACGGATTGCAATTATTACACAAATCGCAGGGGAATGAAAACTACGTTACACTTTGCATACTGTTAGATAATTGAAATGGCTGTTTTAATTAGCTATAATTATTATTTATTACTTTAAACTAACTCAATTATATTCATTCTATATAATGTATGCGTGCCTGCAAATTACTTAAAAATTACTTATCGCAATCGTGAAAGAGTGAGCGGTGCAATTTGGTCATCTTTTAGATTGCTCATTTATTCACTAGTATCCTATTAAATTGTCCAGTCTAAATAAGTCTGTCGTATTAAACAGCTAGTCAAGAATAAGAACGCGCGTGAAAAATTATCTACTTGCGTAGAAGAAAGCGCAAGGTTTCATCAGAGGAAAAAGGACGCGTTCTACACACGGTACACTAGCCGTGTGTACAAAGCGCTGGAGTACCACCATGGGCAGAAGCATTTCGTCCTGGTAATTCTGTATAATCACAACAGATACAACAAATGATATTTGATTATATATTTAAATGCAATTGCCTGACACAAAAGTTTAGAGGCTAAAGTCAAATCATAATAAAATAATTAATACAACGAAAACATAAGTAAAGAGGGAAAAGAAAAAGCAACGAAAAAGGGAAAGAGAATAAAGGAGTATGTACAGCAAATAAAACAAATAATGTAAAGAAAATAATGGGATGAAGTAGAATATTTAAATAAAATACAGAAAAATTAAATCAAGGAAAGACGAAATAATCTTTGTCAATAATTTGTTGTTTTTTTTCGAGTTGTTTTTCCATTATTTTCCTTGAAAAATCAAAATTATAAAAATAAAAAAATGGAGATAAGGAAGGAAAAGTGACATTAAGGAATAAACTAGTGAAGTTATAAAATGTGTAAAATTCTATAGGTTACTCTTTGCTGAGATAAGTAGATAATATAAAAAACAAAATATGCAGCATTTATATGTTGAGTGTTTTTATGGTGGCAGCGAAGAGTTAGTATAATAATCTATACTAATAATAAAATGGGTCTGTTTGTAATGTCAAAATATCAACTTTTTACTAGATGCATATGAAAGTATATACTATATACGGTATTTATAACAAAACATTATTTTAAATTTTTTTTCTGTTCCGGCTAATCTCCGAAACTGCTGGACCGATTTTGACGAGACGTTCACTGGCAGATAGCTGATATCATAAGGAGTAACGTATGTTACTTTCATTTCAGAATTAGGTTTCTGCCCAAAAATAAATCCATGAAATTGTTAACAAATTCCGATCTCCGAAACGGCTGGAGCGATTTTGACGGGACTTTCACTGGCAGATATCTGACGTTATTAGGAGAAACTTAGGCTACTTTTATTTTAGAAAAGAATTAGGGTTCAGCGCAAAAAAAATAAAATCCATGAAATTGTGAACAAAATCCGTTTCAAATATGGAAGAACCCGCGACCGCCGCCGTCCCCGCACCGAAAGGCGCCTCCCACCGCTTCCCACTCCTACAACTTAATATAACCATGTCGCGTCTCGCAGGGTTGCCAGGTTTAGGGTTTTTTCCCGAATCTAGTGATTTTTATGTGAAAATGTTTGTTTTCCCGCATCTAGGGATTTTTTATGCGATGTTTTATATAATACCAATGCAGGCTTAGATGCATCCTTCGCAAAAATATCATCATCCATTTGGATCAGATTCGAAAGCCCAATCTAGATATATCCAGCAGGATATGCATAACTAATATTGTATTCTGGTTAATTCCGATTCTGTCACGATCGTTTATAAATTATATAAAAATTGCTTTCCGCTCTAGAACACTTGTGGGGGATCGTTGCCCAAGTCAAAGCTGCATTGGCTATCTCTGTTTCTCATTAAATCAAAATTGCTTTCCACTTTAGAACACTTGTGGGGGATCGTTACCCAAGTCAAAGCTGCATTCCATATTTCTATTTCTCTCTCTCTCCCTCATATCCACTATGAATCCTGAACATTACGACACTGTGCTATAGGCACGAAGACAGATTATTGACTTCTGAATGACATAAAGGTTTCTAAAATACTGATAAATAATTTCAAAGGTTATTTATTGACTAAATGGCAAAATTCGAGAGCCATCTAGTAGCCGTCATCTTGACTATTCATTTTGACAAATAAATCGTGCTCAGCTACCCAAAATTTCCAAAACACTGATTCTGAGTTGCTTCTGACCATAAATGGCAGAAATGTCCGCAATCTTGAATATTGATTTTGGACAAAAAAATGTGATCAGCTACCCCAATATTCCCGAGACACCGATTTTCAGTCGACTCGGACAATAAATGGCAAAAATGCCCACCATCTTGAATATTTATTTTGACAAAAAAATCGGGATCTGCGACTCCAAAATTCTCGAGACATCGATTTTGAGTCGATTCGGACCATAAGCGGTAAAAATATCCGCCATCTTGGAACCGCCTTCAACACCATAAAGAAGTTATTTATTGATCGATTTTTATGAAATTTTGTTATATTATGTTGGCATGGCCATCTTAATGTAGTAGAACATTTTCAGAACTGTACGATATGTTATTATTGATATATTTTAAAAAAATAATTTAGTACTACCTAATTTAGTAATTTAGTAGTACCTACGCCACTGTGGTGGAATTTATTATTGGATTACGCTTAAAAACAATATGGTTCTTCATTTAACCACTGTTCCATTTGTTCTTCGTCCTGTTGAAGATCATTATTCACATCGTCGTCGATGATTACGGTATCTCTATTGAGACATACTTCATGGTAACCTTCATGAGTACCACCCTGTGCGATACTGAATATTCTTTACAACATATATTTAATTACGTTAAGTCGTATGTATTGTAGTACCTGCCTAATAGTATCATTATTGCGAATTGTTATGAATGTAAAGTAAATATTTATAATTACATAGTTAATACTTATACGATCACAAATAATAACTTCAATATTTTTTTTATTTCTTAGTCAATATGGAAATATCCAGCTATTTTGCTCCACAAAATAATCAGTCTTTTCTTGAGTTGTGTGACAAATAAATGTTTTACAGTTAAATTTACCTTGAATCTCAATGTTATATAGAATTAAAAAAAAATTAAATATCTACTCAGATGGAAAACCATAACTTGTAGATTATTTTACGGTGGATTTTATAATGAAAAGGCGAAATAAATCAGTAATAAATTGACAAAACATAATTGCTAACTTATATTTGATTTTGACTCTTTCATATTGAAAAGCTAGGTCTGGCCGTCGCGTCGTTTTATTTAAAAACTATATAGAAGAAGAATTGCACAATAGAAGACAATGTCATCACATTATATTATAAATACATCTGTTAATTAAAATTTCAACAAACTACAACTCTGGTGTTTGGTTGATATTTTGATGCAATATGTTGTTCACAATGTCATTCGGATTATCTTAAGCAAAAGTGAAAAATTAGAAAAATTAAAATTAGGATTATAAGTAATGGAAGTGGTACATCCTCTATCTTGTCATATTGTGTTTATTGTGTATTGTTTATCATGATATTTGTAAAAATGGTGTATCTATTATTGTCAATTAAAAATATTTTATTGTTAATATTTTAAAATACAATAAAATCTGTTGACCAAATAAAGAAGTGTGGAATGTCATCACAAAGATATTCTAATATGTAGGTACTTGCTTAATCAAAAATATTGATGAAACAGCAGTTTAAATTATTATTAGCCAACGGCAGATTATACATACACAGTTTACACGTATAGTATGTTTAAAAAAAGCTGATAACTCGAAAGATACAAAATAACTGTTTTATTTAGAACTTAAAGCTCTAATATCAATGAAAATACAGTAGAATAAAAGCTTATGATCTCTAGAAAGCGTGTAGTACCGATCTTTGTCGTATCATGTATCATGTATTTACACTGATAGCGTTACGGTATATGAGAATATACGACTTGTTTAATCAGTTTAAAAAATCAGGACGTTCTTACACGGATGTTCTTCGACTTTAAATACCCCCAATATTTTGAGGCAAATGTGTAACAGTATTTTAAATTATCTTTGTTTATTTTTGTAGATGTAATTTGTTTATGAATTTATTTTATTTATTTCAGGCCTAACGAGGTATCCGGCAGCGAGGGTGTTACAGTGGGGGGCAGAAAACTGCGCTGTCCGGCCCCAATTTCCCGCCTAAGGGTGGAAAAAATTGAAGGCGGCCTCATGGTGGCCGGAGTCGTAGTTGCTGCCAATTGCCAAATTATTTTGCCAATTTTTGGATTTCTTTTTTTATTAGTTGGCTGTGTTCTTACCGGTAAGTGATCTTAATTTATTCAAACTATTCGCCTTGAAATTCTTATGTCCATTACATTATTCGTTATCGTAATTTATACGACGAATGATAAGAGAAGAAAATAAAAGAATGTTGGCATCTATAATATTCATAAGTAGTATCTAGGTACGACTATTCTACTACTAATCGTATTTTTGTGAAATTGCACCTGCTTTACTAGTAACTATTACAGAAGAGGCAGACCAAATATACAGGAGAGGTTTTGCAATTTTTTCGTGCCACCGAAAGAAAAACCATAGAAAAACTATAAAGGAAATGAGTTGGCAATTATATATATGCCAATAGTTGGCAACAAGTTTACCAGTGGCGAACATTTGGATATACAGGGTGTCCCAGTTTAAACTAGCAGGACATCGCCAATCGATAAAGAGTAAAAAAGTATTTAACATATGTCGAAAAATTCTTCGTTTTCGAGATAAAGGGTGCTAGTTTCAAAATAAATATTTTTTCGCTAATTAGGAAAAAACTACAGTATTTGGCCAAATTGGGCACGTGTTTTTTTTTACAATATGAGGTAGGTACTATTTTTTGTTAATACGACACATTTGTCTCAATATCCAGTTGTACAGAAACTGGGATGTGCAACCAATTTGAATTTGTACTAATACAGTGAGGCTTTTATAAAAAAATATAATCATTTTAATTGCCTGTACAAGGTAGAAGAACGTGGTCTTAGGGGGCATGTAAACAAAAATAAGTTTTCAGTGTTCCATCTTCTGAATTTTGCGTTAGTAAAATGTACGATCACCTTTATAAAAGTTTATTTTAAAATCAGAACGGAGCGGAGATTAGAAATTAAAGCACAATGCCACAATATGCTCTGAATAATTTAATTAATTTCCCATTGAGAATTTACATTAGCTTTGCCTAACATAGAAGCAGAAACAGCTGCCAGAATGGTGCTCCAGGATATTGTTGACCACTTCGCTACTATCAAAGCTCGCAAAAAAACACATTTTGATTTATAATGTCGTGTTAGATGCTTCATAATAAAATTATCGTGAATTTTATGTTATTAAAATCTTTTAAATGGATTATAATTTTGCGGGAGAGCCCCAAATCGTATTTACGTCACTGAACTAGTGACGAAACAAGCATTCGGCCCTGCATCCAGAGGAGTATCGTCCATCATCCTGCTTTAATATTAGTTAATACCTACATATTAGTTTTTCTGCAGGGGTGATTGACTTTCTCATGTTTGATTCCTGGCCTCTTAAACGCACCTGTACAATATTCATTAAATTACAACCTACGTACGATGCCAGAAAATTGAAAATTCAATTGGTTCGTACGCCAATATATTAATTCTCAATGCAATCGATGAAAACATGCCAATAATCGGATTAAATTACATTTAAATATATTATTGTTTAACGATACTGCGATGTGCCGATCGTTCGCCATACCTGTTATTATTCAGATCTGTGATCACATTTAGCTTTCAGATCTTCAAGAAGTCTACAAATGAAGGTATTATTTATAGCTTCCTTCTTATTGTAACATCCTCTTTTGCGCAAAGTTGAAAATGTCACATTTTAATATGAATCCGTCTTGCAACAAGTGTTTTTATATCATCATCCATTTACGGAAAATTCATACGTAGGTTCAGGGGTGTCTCGTGGGTCAGAAAGGTGGAGGGGGGGAGGCACGCAATGGTTGTTAATAGGACCTGTGTATATGAGACGCCGCAGGCGACATTTTTTTGAGGAAGTTCAGCCATTGTAATTTTTACTTCAAAATTTCTGTAACGCTGATTACCTAAACATCGAAATAAATCATTTGAGAGACGAGTTTCGGGAAACGTATTGGCGTTCTGTACTATTATTCATAGCAACTGTATGCCGACTCGCGATATACTATGGCTTCTTGTTACGCGTCATATGATATTACAATATATACTGCGATTGAGAGCACGACTATGTTATTTTTCGGCCTGAAATGCTTTATACAATTAATTTAAAGGATTGGAATTTATACTACTCTGAACTATACTGCATGTAACTCAGTGCAACAGGAGATTACTATTTTAAGTCGGTTGGGTTTCGACAGGCATTTTTGGCCGCATTTTTATATACAAATTTTTCAAAAAATCGTCAGAAATCGCCTCTGAAAATATTTACATCTTGTTTTGTAACACTATGTACATTACACAATTATTACAAAACGTTTGTTTGCAAATTACATGTATGAGCAATATAATGTGTAAACGCTTTTCCAAATGCCATTTATACTACTAAAGTGTTAGACAGTATAGAAATATACTTACCATAATGCAACCATCTCCATATCAAATCTATCTCTTAAATCTATCTCTTATATCTATCTCTTAAATAACTCGTTTTTATAGTATTTCTATTAACTATTTTTACCAAGAAATCAACCGTAGCATTACACTCCCTATATATAATTCGAGTAGCTACCACTTTTCCAGTTTCAACTTTATTAAAACTGTTTTTGTATGATGCATATCTTTTTGCTTTTTGCCAATGGACATGTATAACGTATAATCCAGTTAGTGTTTGTTTCATTACTAAAATCGGCTAGCTACAACAAACACCTCTTCTTCATCATCATCATCAGTCTTTTTAAATCGAACTGATGCTTCAAAAACATTATCTATTAGCCCGAAATAGTCGATTATCGAAGAGGTTTCTTCATTTTCATTGAATTTCAGAACCTACCTACATACAAGCAATTAATTAACACACTTAATTTGTACACGTTTGCGACAACGAAACAATGAAACAATAACAAAAGACAACCAAATTTATTGAATATAATATATTCAGTAAACTTTGACATAACCAAGCTTTTTCTCCCACGCGATTTGCTATATTTTGTTCTAATTCTGAATAGCAGTATATTTTAGCACAATAAACGCACATTATTAATACCATTTTATGCATTTCAAACCGCTAAAACATAGTAGTTGTACTGTGAATCGTATTATATATATTGTAATATCATATGACGCGCATAACAGGAAGCCATAGTATACCACGAATCAGCGTACAGCTGCGCTAAATAATACAGAATATCAATACGCTACCGGGCACTCTAGAAGTATAATCAAATTATTTTTTCTTAGGTTTACGGTTAACGTGCATCAAAAACTTAAATAAAAAATATTTATTTGAAAATTGTTCAGTTCTAAAAAGCAGGTACAAAAACCAAATAAAGCAATAATCTTTGGTTTTTCACAAAGATATAAATTAAAATTTGAGAATTACAGTATTTTGATATTTTAAGAAACTACCTCAAACTAAAATGTATCAACATTTCTATTCAGAAACGGATATTTTTAAAAAACGATATGGTTCTTCCTCCAGCTAAAACTAAATTTTCACCTAAATTTCAAAACGGTGCTTGCAAAAAACGTCACGTACGGACAAACGGATTATTTAAATTATGAAAATTTTTGTTCTATTAGCCCTATTAACGATTTTAGAAATGTGCCTATCAAACATTCCCCTGTGCCCCCAGACTCCCCTCGCGCCGCCCCTGCTTAGGTTAATCCTTTGTAGACTATATCCGTTGTAACTTAATAAAACTTTGTTCTCTATTTTATTTATTTATTTTTTTATGTCTATAGTCGCTAACCTTTGAAATGTAAACAACTCTAAGTTGATGAGATGTTTTATGATTATTTTTACTTACTAAAAATGTGTTAACCAGTTACATTGATGTATTTGCGTTATTCTATTTTAATTCTACTTTGTAAAGCACTCTGGAATAACTTTTAGCAGCCTTTTTATTTATTTTTCATTTCATAATTTTAAATCTGTTTCTCTCAGAAAGTGGGGTGTGATTGCTCCGACAGTGTTTTTTCAAATTTGATTTATTTTTTATTCATAAAGTTCAGGAGGTTAAAATGCCGACTTATTGGTATGTTGGAAAGCGGAAATTGTAACTTTACAATATATCCAACATTGTTTTACTAAATCAAATTTCAGTAGCTGTGGGGTTTATTTAATTGTTAGATATACTTATTATTAATGGCTTATATGATATAGAGATAGAGTATGAGAGAGAGATATTTCATATTTTCAGATTATTTATGATTTTAACTGAGCAACTGAGACACCTTACCTCAAGGGAGGTTCAAAATATATATTTCTATATTGCGTGTCAGAGAATACATATTCCATTATATAGCTTTAATAGCATATTATAATAATCTAAAGCGTTGGCGTGAAACAAGAACGATCTGAAGACTTTGTCCTATTTTTATTAACATGATGGATGGTAGATAATTTACATTGTGCTGTTCCAATAAACTATAAATACAACACTTAAAAATATGATAAAGTTAAATATAGCAGTACAGAACAAATGATAGCTGTTTACATTTAGCAGGTACTTATTTAAATAAATATAACGAAAAGTGTACAGTTTTATAAACTTGTCCAGTATAAACTTTTTTCACATCTGCAATGACAAAGGATTTATATACAAAAATCTGAAATGGCGGAGAAACGGCGGTTCACGTTTCTCAATATGGCAAGCGAAGTAAAGCTTCAATTTTAGGTGACTTGTTTTTTCTGCACTACTATAGCAACGATCCCTGGGCTCCTAAATAATCGAGGCTTCATTGGCCAAATGAATTATTAATATAAGGCAACATATAATTTTAACAGTTTTGTGGAAATATTGATTTTCTGAAAGTTTTAAAAAGTAAACAGTTATGTATATTCCATTGACCTCTTCTTGGAAAATTCAATATATTTCCATAATGAATCATTCATTTTACGTGGTTTTAATGAAGGTTCCTTTTCCGATCGACAAACTGATTCAACATACAATATTCAGTTCGTTAACCCCGTAATTTGAAAGAATACAGAAGGGAATAACTTCCTTTGAAATTCTGTTTCCATTAAACGTTTTTCATTAACTTTAAATATTTTTTATATTTTAAAATTTAAGTATTTAATTTAAAATTAATTATTAAGTTATTTTTTAAGTATTTATTTTATTATTTCACTTTTAAAATTTAAGTATTTAATTTAAAATTAATTATTAAGTTATTTTTTAAGTATTTATTTTATTATTTCACACTTGGGGCAATGGAATACTCGTTCAATTTCTGAAAACTACGTTTTAGTTACTGGTACTTTAGTTACTGGTTCTTACTATAAAAACTTTCTCAACTTTAATGTTCTGCATTTAATACATAGGTATTTTATATCTACCGTCTAGTTACAAGAAAGCTGTATATGTATTTTCATGTGAAAGTTGGAGAGTTAATGGCAAGTAATAAATAAATCGCCTACAAGCTTTGATATATGCATTTGATTACGTGCTTAAATTTACAGAAGAGTATATTCATATTTTTCTTCTGGTCGGTTTATCTCAAGAATGGATTAGGTTCCTATATTCATTTCATCTACATTCATTTACATAACAATAACAATCAAAATGATAATGATAATGCCTGGTGCCCATTTCATAGCCATCTTCATCAAATTAATTCATTAAATGAAAACTGTAGATATACCGATATATCTGTAATGAAAATCCATTATATAATTAATACCATCACATTTTTACTTACACGAGAAACACGCGCCCCAAATAGTGTTTTGGGCGCGTTTGCGAAAATAATTTGCTTGATTGAATTTTTGTGCACAAATTATATAGTCCCAGCGTTTTTGTGACAATATCGCAAAGCAGACCTAATTTTTATTGCAAATATAGGAAAACTTTTGATCTTTTGATATTGAAAACTGATTTCTAATAGATGTAATAAGTCCCAACATTGATAAAGTGGATACATTGAGAATGTGACGTACTATAGTGCTTTCGTTTGATATGCAATCTAATGGAATGCAGTGCTCAGTGGCACGTGCAATTATCCTAATATAGGAAATAAAATAAAAAACAATAATCTTATCATTCTCGTAGAACAGAACAGCTGCCCACAACTGCATGGCGGAAAGGGCAAATTAAAGACTGGCTGGAAGAAAGAAATATTGAACACGATGATTCACATTCACTACTTAAAGCTGAATTGTTGACACTGGCAAGGCAACATTTTCCAGCTTTCAAGAAGTATGTAGTAGATGAAATGGTCAAAGTAAGAGGAATGGAGGTAATTCGAGGCAATCGAATTACCTCCATGTAACTGCGAACTGAACCCAATTGACCTTATTTGGGCGCAAATTCCAAGTTTAACATGGAATTTTAGAAATCAGAGTTTTTGGAATTTAATTTCAAAATGTCGACACAACTCGGAATTTTAAATCAACTTCATTTCCTAAACACGGTGACTGATCTCAAGATAATATTATAGTCTCGTAGACACTAGTAGTACCCTATTTAATTATCTCCAGTCACCAAATATTTGCAACGACTATGAATAACCGAATAACCAACAAAAATATTTCCAAGGCGTCGAAATTTAATTTTGTAAAAGTCAATTCCTAAAGCATAATTTATATAATTTTATGGTCCATAGATTGGAAATATACAATGTATTTTTATTTTAAAAACAAATGTTCATCTAGTATTATACGATACCTACCATTTATTGTTAATTAAATAACTAAACCTACACGCATTATATACATATTTCATAAGGAACATATATTTCTGCTGGCATCATTTCTATAATAGGATATGCATTGCAACGTAATTATACAAGTAATTAATAATTGTATATGCATGGCAACTTCTCTTCAATGCACTACTGCACTGTACTGGGATATTGGAAACCAAAGCTTGCTACACTTATTGTTTATTCTCCTTTTCGAATGGATTTCGATATTATGCTTCACGATTCAATGAATTTTAATGATGGCATTAAAAGTCGAATATTAAACAGAAGTCATAAAAGGAAAGGGGCGTTGAACTCTTCTCAAACTTTTGCATAACGGACACTATTTAGTGCTCAAATAACATTTAAATCAATTGCATATCTGCGTATACATAGCAGCAAGTTAATTTTAATCACATTATTTACTTGATACTTATCTCGACAGTGACAAATTTGTTATTTACTCTTCCAATATTTGCCTTAAACAATGCATAAATAATAACTTCATGGTACGTACATGATATGGTTAATAATTATTACCTACGTAGATTAATCTAACAAACGTTTTAAGACAAATTTCGTAACTAATTTTCATCTCTTAGAAGATCTCTTCGATCTAGTTACCATTGCCGGGAGTTTATTCAAGTAGGTCTTTCAATATTTCATTCACATTGGCAGTTCTTGTAGAAAAGCTGTTGTGTCATGGAGTACAAAATCGAAATCCAAAACACAAAATTGAAAATTTTTGTTGGCCGATTGCGAAAAGCGAATATTGTAAACATGTTTCAAGGACCTATCTTGTGCAACAATTTTCTGAACGATAAAGGAATGTGAGGAATAAATTTACCAAAAAGTGTTGACTGGTGTCCAAACAGGTAGACTGAGAAAATGCAAATAAACGAAGATTAGGATGACACATCGGGAAATTAAGAGAAATGGAATTTCATTTAGGAAGAGAAGGAAATGTCCAAAATACAGAGCTGCGCAGTTGCAACAAATTCCACGGTGTTGTTGAGCATACTAGGGGTTCAATACTTTTCAAACAACCGAGTTATCGTTTTGGACAATAAAAATATTGTGCGTTATTTAACTCTGAGATAAAGGGTAATAATGAATTCGATACCGAGGATATCAATACACCTCTGAACAATGTAGCCCAATCATTTTAGATTTTAAAAAATAAAAACTATCGGGTTAGAACTTTTGACGCAGTTAAAAATCCCCCTCGGAGCAGTAATAATATAATAGTAATAATAGTAATAAGTAACTTTTATTCGTCCCAAAACACAAATATGCAAATGTAATATTAGCACAATAATATAAGTTGATTAAACGTAAATACCTAATCACAGAAGTAGTTATAAGTTATACATACTTAAATATAAATTTAGTTAACTATAATAACCAACATACAATGTGTTAATGAAACATAAACAGAATATAATTCTTACAAAATACAAATGAAACTTAAATATAATATAATTCTAACATAAAATAAATGAGAAATAAATATATTGTAATATATTGCATATAAAAATAAATAAATGTATTGTAATTCTAACAGACGGAACGACCTCCCGTCGAAACACAGCAGAAAATAAGACGATTAAATCGACATAATTTCCGTTAGTACATACACACATATATACATATAGATATATAATTCAAACATAAAAATCATACCTTATATATTATGAAGCACTTCACTAATAATACCGAAAAAACCTATGGTCAAAAATCAAACGGTCACAGAGAGTCGGCTAAGAGGCTTCTGTTAGCGACGCGTGGTTTATTTATGCGTTTCACTGTTTCACCCTTTCATTTCAGGTCGCGGCGTACCCACGTGGTTTCAGTATCGCATGGCATGGTATAGGTATGTTGCGCTTTATTCAAATATTTCAAATAGGGTTATATTATTCAAAATATACTATATAACGGAATGGAATATATTTACGTTACACTATCTCTCAACTTCGTTATGTCAAGAATCTAGTATTCTTGATCATAGACAACTTTTTTGCGCCAAGTGATATTATTTACATGCAAAAATGAAGTTTTTAGCGAGCTTTTAAAGAGCTTAGCCATAATTACAATACCAGATTTACGAAAAATGATAATATAACAATTAAATTGTATAAAAAAATATATGTTTACGTTATTATACATATTTGTCAGAAGAAAAATTATGAATTTGTATTTGTAAATGTATTTGATATAAATAGATTCTATAAATATGATAAATATATATTTCAAAAATATATAATTACTTTAGGTAGAAATAAAACAAAAAACTTGTTGAAAATTTAATTTAAACATGCTTACTCTTCTTTATCTTTCAATATTATAAATAAGAAACCCTTTGTGAAATTTAACGATAACAATTTCACACATAGTTTAATGTCCATGCACAACATTTTTAGATTTTAATGGCAACATACTATTTAGTATATTTTAGATATAATATTCTTTCTATTGTTAATGTAAATGTATTTTCTGAATATCATAAATAAACAATATTATTATTATTATTATTATTAATATTATAATACTAAGAGTTAATATTACAGAATAAGAGCTATGCTAAGTTTATATATTATATCGTAGTTTTATCAGAATCATTAATGACACCTGCTCATAGTTTTATCACTAAATCTGTTACATTGCAGCTAATCTGAGAAGACGACAGTAGCACGAGATTTATCTTAGTAGATAATTTTCCTCGTGCAAGCGCTTAACGGCCTATAAGCTCAGCATTCATTTGTCATAAGACAAACAGTAGAACAGTCCCATGTAATTTATCATGGGAAATAATACTCGGCTATGTTACGAGGACTAGTGTACCTAGTGTAACCCCCTACATAATATAGTCGTAAGCAACCAAGTGGTTTGTAAATGCCATGGAAGGGGGAATGCGTGAATTTTTAATAAATATTTTTTTCGCGTTCTTTGTCATAATTCTTGTGGTAACTCCTTGGCCGCATCCCTTTGTTTTACACAAAACGAATCATTTAGAGTTGTACAAGTTTTTTCACCTTTATTGAGGATCAGGAAGAAGCACTTACCAGTGCTATATCTGGACATACACACGGAAACGAACCACTTAGAAGTTGTACAAGTTCTTTCACCTTCATTGAGGATCTTCAGAGTAGTCTACGATCTGTTTCATTGATCATTTATACTTGAATTTAAAATATTAATACTCCAACACTTGTAGTGACGTTTTATGACATCAGTTTTTGACGGAACTCAAATTCTTAGAATACACAAACCTAGTCTACTATTTATATTTGTTCTATTTGAACATATTATATATAAAAGCATTAGGCATTTAGCACAGTTATCCAGACGATAACTATGTGCATATTATATAATAGTAGACGTCCTGGATGTCTATTCTTGAAAGCAAGAGGAGGGAGCTATCCCTGGGCCGTTTTATGGAAGAGAGGATTATATTGTACTCTTCCTTAAATAACTAATTTTTGAAAATCAGTTATTTTTAAAAAATATGTAATTATGTTATCTACCTGTTTTAATCCGAGAATTATCCATTCCCTCTTTAAAATAATGAACTCTGCAATTGAATGCTTTTCCACCTCTCCAGGCAAGTTCTACTGAAGCGATCTAGTAAAATTTTAGCTGGAGTCCCGCCGGAGTGTCTTTGTCCCATAAGAAATCCATTGCGTAATATTCTTCCAATTTTAATGAAGCAGAGCTCGATTTCCTTTTATTGGCGCACATCTGCAAATTCCTTCGTTTCGCATTACGAGCTTCCCTACTAGACTTAAAGATAATATCTTTAAATGGATCAAAAATTATTTTCCACTTCATAAAATACATCTCTTACATTTTTTGTAACGGTGTTCCACATTGTCTTCACAACTAGTTCTTTGTAATTTTAACCGTTTTCTTTCTTCATATTCCACGCCCAATCTTTCAGGATTAGGTTTAGTTGTAGAGCAACTAAACCTAACTTGTAGTTTCGAAAAGCTCGTATTTCTTTGCCTTGCAGAATTCCGTAAACTGTTTCCATATTGACAGTATTGTACGGTACACTTTTCTTAATCGCCAGATCAATATTAGTCATAAAATCACTTCCAGAGCCACTCATTTTCACTACATAAGCTGACTAGCACTGTTTAAAAACAATATTACAAAATTTATTGATCAGAAAAATTGTTTAGCGTTGTTTTCTGGTGTCGTAGGAGACCATAATTACTTGTTATCAAAGGTATTGTAATTTTTTATGGAAACAGCTGTCAAGTTTTGCCGCGGGTAAACTCAAAAAACTGCTGACAGGTGCTGCTGTACAGTTTTTCCATCTAGCAACCATCTGTAATTCAAAATTGCGCGTTTGTGATTGGTGGAAATTAAGACGAGGGAAATAGTCGGTATAAACTGATATTAATATAATAATATGCTTTATATGCTTAAATTATATGCTTTAGGAATAAATACACTGATAGGTTTTTATAGTCCCAATAGAGTAGGTAAATATGTGCAAATTTTATGAAAAAATATCAGATTGCCACCGATATATAATCCCTGAAATTGCGAAAGGAAACCTTTCCCGAAAAGAATCCCTTTCATCGAAAGGAAACGGAAAAGCTTCCGAGGATCGTTCCACTTTTGGGCTCCCCGATAGAAAAACTCGGAGCTGCCGTGTCGCCGAACAGCGTTGCCTGTTTGTTAACCAATGAATTGCATATATTTGACCTGTCTTGTGACTTTGACAGCCCACATAGAGTCACTTTCTTGTTTGATAGTTTAAGATAAATTTATTTGGGGATCGAAAAATGGATTTACTTAGAACAGTTGAGTCACAAATAAAGATATGTGTTAATTAACCGGCACTTATATACCAATACAATAAGCATGAGCTTGTAGCTTGTGAAAGGAAGTCACTGATATATTAAAAACTATTCCAGGGGGGCACTCAAGACTGGAAACGGTGGAGAAGAGTAGGTATTTTGTTGAATTAATTTTGTATTTAAAAATACCAATACCATGTTTGTATTGGGCTGATTGAGATACCAACCTGGTAACTGCTGAAAATAGACAAACATGTTATGCTAATCGAGATGCCAACCTGGTAACTACTGAAAATAAACAAACATGTTGAATAACATGTTTGTCTATTTTCAGCTGTTACCAGGTTGGCATCTCAATTAGCCCAATACAAACATGGTATTGGTATTTTTAAATTCAAAATCAATTCAACAAAATATCTACCTTTTGTCCACTATTTCCAGTCATTAGTGACCCCTACTGGAATAGTATTTAATATATTAATTACTCCCCTATACCGGTATTGGTATATTTATAAACAAACATGTGATTCCAGCAGAAGTTATGTAAAATCACGTTATCATTATCAGCATTAAATTTAAGATTTCTTTTGGATTTAACTAAATGTTTAACTCACTCTGACTTTGGGTACTTAAATAATAAACTGACAATTTTAGGTTAGATTTGCTATTTCTCTGTCTCTAGTAGGAAAACATTAAGATCTCTTAGGAGTAGTTCCCTCTCTTAATATTTTTCAAGAATACCGTGTTCCATATTTTTAAGAGAACCACGCCCACTACCCTCGAATATTCTACTCCCTGAAATTCAAGAAAGATGCCCAAGAAGGAGACTGTAATCACGCCGGGGGTTGATTCGACCGTCACAGGAGGATGACAATACAATTTTTGATATCATTGTTTCAGTAACGTAATAACAAAACGTAATATAGACATTTTATTCCTCTCTCCTCACTCACATGACTCGCATCTCACTCAATTAACTTCATAGATTATGTGTATTTATGCCGATATAATAACAGCCATAGCTGTTAGCATCACCCATAACTGATCCACATTTTTTTTTTGTTTCAGCTGCATCATACAGAGGCCCTGGCGAGGACGAAGAGCCAGATCATTACGAAGCCAGAATAGCCTTCACTGGCAACTCTAGGATATTAGGTCCAGCATGTATTGTTGTCGGTTTTTTCATGCTGGTAGCGGGATGCGTGCTTTGTGTTTTGACAAGGAGGGCACGAATAAAGGAGCAGACAATCGGATTCCACTGCCCATTACATGGAGACTTTTATCCTCTAAGCCCGATTTCTAAGAGTAGAAGTTTAGGTATGTCTAGAATATTTATTATTTAACAACAGTAGGTACATAAAAAATATACATTGACGCTTACAACATAAAGTTTTAATTTTCGTATTACGCGTTAATGAACAGGTCGATCCTTAGATGTGAATATATTTCCACTAAACAAAATAATTGCGCGATTTATAGATATTGAAGGTAACGACATCAAAAATAAGAATACTTCAAATAGGTATATACAGGATTAAATTGGATTAATTATTATAACAAAACCAGAATATTATAACGAAACCAGCGAATATCAGTGAATCTAGTTGTAATACAATTTGCGACTGTATTTCAAGTAAATTTATTCGTTATTTATGTCCGTGGTTTACTTATTGGGTATATATCTACTTTATATATATAGCTATAAGTGTCCTCACTGACTGACTCAACTGACTGGCTATCAACGCAGAGCCCAAACCGAGAAATAGCCATAACCGTAAATTCTGGGAATATATTCCTTATTCCTTCCATGGTATAAGCACGCATCAAAGAAGAGATGTTTAGAATTTTTGGTCATATACGATACGACATTTTAGTTCTGAAGTAATATCGACTTGGTTTTTTCTTACAAAGGTTACTCAACTCATGCCCGCATCCATAAACGCTTAAATTCCGTATTTTGTTCAATCGACCCCTGACGGGAGGGGAGATATAATATTCGGGAATCAAACACTTCGGATCACCAATATTAGTTGCATATCAAGCATGATCGTTTTTGCCACGGGTTGTGCGCCAAATTGCAAAATTTATTATATTCACATCATATATTAGTTACGACTTATTGTTTTTATAAAGTTCACATGTCATTTTTATAACATCACAGGCAAGTAACATTATGTTTTTATGATGTATATGATTATGGACATTGATACAAATTGATTGAACATTTTGTTTATAATAATATTATGTTTATAAATGTCGGTACTCGCTATTCTATACCAGCCCAGTACATATTATGTATTTATATTCAACTAGATAATTTGGGCATTATCTGTTATTTATAGTGCATATTTATATTACAATTTTTTGCCCGTTGTCGAACTTTGTACAAACCGTTACCAGGAACCAGGTCAACTCTGCGAGGTTCGATAATCTGTAAAAGATATAAGTACGCGCTATAAAGAAAATAAATAGTTGATATTGAATATTCGCGCCACTCTATCCCCCTACCTACTACCGTAGCGCTACCGCTTTAGCTAGTGTAATGAGAAGTATTTCAGGCATTGTAGGTGTATCGTAGCATTGATACAAACAAGTATTACAAGCAAGAACACTATAACAATTAGACCGAGCTCGCTTGTTTCGGGCGGCACAAAATACGTCAAAAGATAATCTTAATGTCGGCGGACTCTTACCTGCGCAAAGCGGTACTGTACACAATTGCACTTTAATCTGAGACAGCCCATTGGCTGAGAAAGCATGAAGGCCACCGAAGGCTGACGGAGACTCCCGAAGCTAGGTAGGATGCCGCACACAGCGCCGTTAATCCCCTAGCGGATTACGACGTCATTTTTTGTTCCGTTCTCTCGGTACCTATTTTACGCGAACTCGGTCTCCTTGTGCTAGTCTTCTTGGATATAAGCGTCTACGGAGACCAATTCTACTGTGGCTTCGGAGCTTCCGCATGCGCAATAGAGGCCATATTTCGCATTTAAACAGCCGATAGCAGAAGACAAATAGGTTAGGTGTGTGGGAGTTTTTTAATATTTCTGTTATTCAAAGAGCTTGTTAAATGTATCTATGCTGTTCTTGTATTTTATAAAACATAAAATCTAATCGTTAAAATTATGTATATATTAATAATGGTTGAAAATGTGTTATATGCAGAGAGTACTTTTCAAAGCATTCAAATTTAAGAATGCAGTTAAAACGATTTCATTCAGGCAAGTATAATGAAAATACTATATATAGGTACTATATATAGGTATTATTAATGAGTTTTATTAGTTTAGGGTATAATTAGTTTCATTAATTAGGTATGATACAAATTAGTTTAGAGGGTATAATAAATACTTTGTATATTTATAACTACCAAGAATCCATACTTTGATCTAAGTCTTTTTAATTTTGTTCGTAGTACTGAAATATTTGAAAAAGTTGTGCGCTTTGTCTTTCTAACAAGTAATCACCAAAATGTGTGCTTCAAATTTTTCAAATCTAATGTTTATAATAATTTACTTATATATACACGGTGATTCTGCTAAGATATTCCTTCTTATTTTAACGCAAAATTATTTTTTTGTTCAAAAGTATTCTCATTGAATTTTTAACACCGAAAAACCCTAAAAACATAACCAAACACCGAAATTCCAATAATGTTATTCATCATGAAATAAAATAATAACATCAATTTTACTGCCATTCGTTTTTTACTATTACTGTAGATACAGTACTCTTTCTTAAAAATATTTTGATATTTACGGGTTCTGGACTCATAAAATAAGCTGATTATGGACCATATGATTATAATAGACGTCAGGTGTTACATTATACCTAAACATTTTTTATACAATTATTTTTTATACAATTATACAACGTCTAGCAAACTTTATAGATTCATATAAAATGCGAAATTTGTTTAGGGCGGTTATCATCATCAACAGCCCATTATGGGCCTTAGCCGCCTCCAGAATTTGCTTCCAGGCGACCCTATCCAACGCCCGTCTTCGCCAAGCTTTTACTCCTACAGTTCTTAAATCGGCATCTATGTTATCTAATAAACGCATTCGGGGTCTTCCCCTTCTACATTGTCCTACGGGTTTATCTAGTAAGACCTTTCTGGTGGGATCATCTACCTCCATTCTCATAACATGGCCAACCCATCGATATGTATCCCCATAGGCCAACCCCCATAGATTATCCTTAACACTTTTCTCTCGAAGCATCCCAATATGTTCTCGTCACTTTTAGTGAGTATCCATATTTCGGAGCCGTACGTTAACACGGGCCTTATTAGGGTTTTATAAATCTTAATCTTTGTGCTTCTGGAGATGTTGTGCAACATGAGCTCTGGGGCAAGTCCAAAGTAGCATATATTTGCAAGGAGGGCTCTACGTTTTATTTCAGCTGTTGTGTCATTATTGCTGCTGATCAATGAACCGAGGTAGTCGCTCACCGGTTCAATGTCATGATCATATATATATTTACGGTTCTACCGGGATGTACTATGTTTCTTGGTTTGTCCGATGTTGCTAGCATGTATTTTGTTTTGTTGGTATTAATTACAAGTCCAATTTCTTCTGCTGTCCCTTTCAGTTCCGCATATGCTTGTTTAACTGCTGCCTCAGATCTGCCAATATCAATGTCATATGTATAGGCCAAGATTTGGATGGATTTGTTGTAGATCGACCCTGTTGTTGTTACACCCACCCGCGTTCCGTATAGCATCGAGGGCTAGGTTAGGTCGCAAGATGCAGGAAAGCGCGTCTCCTTGGCGCAGTCCGTTAGATGTTTTGAAGGGTTCTGACAAATTGCCCCCTACTCGCACCCTGCATTCCATTTTTTCCATTGTCATTTTCGTGAGATTTACCAAGTTATTTGGTATTTGGAGCTCCCTCATAGATTCATAGAGTTTCCTTCTATTTATGGTGTCATAGGCGGCCTTGAAGTCTATGAAAATGTGGTGTGTGTTACTGCGGTTATAGACGTCGTAAAATTGAGGTACCACAGCACGCACAGAGGCTTAAACGTATATGGACATAAGCCTCTGTCCGGGGACATGTTAATTGAGTTTGAATGCCCGAGTCATAATAATAAACAAATAAAGACCTGAGTACATGCTGAATTCGTCAGCACATATTTTAGTTATTCAAATGTAGGTAATGATTTACATAGGTAGTGGATACGATATTTTAAATAATATAATACATATATACTATTAAAGTAGAGGTGTAGTAGATATACATGCCGCTACATCGCACCGGTTAGATGTAGCGGACATGCAGATTAGACAACTGCATTCCTCGTCGCCGTGTATTTTCTGGCATTAATTAATTCATTGAACAAAAATGTGTATGTAGGATTGCACACAATTGAACCGAAAAAAATGTAACAGGATAATTAGTTTCTACATGTTGTGGGCAGTTATAATAATGATGTATATAGACAAGTTGATAAGGAAGTTCAATTTATGTAGTGGCACATGTAATGCGAATAAATTAAAAAGTCCTTTAAAGTTCTGGCATAGTTCAATTTAAGTACCTACATCCCATAAACTGCTGTCAAATAAGCGGAATATATTAAAATGGCATTGAGGAGACAGTGGCGTAACTACGGGTTAAAAAAGCCACCGGGCCACACCATTCGAATATTCTCCGTATTCTAATAGCTGTCTTGTCTAATAGCTGTCTTATTATTAATATAATCATCCGTAATCTGAGGTAAGAGGGCATCCTCTTACCTATTGCGATTCTCCCTCTTCTTATTGCGATTCTCCATGATTTTCTTACACCACCACCCTAGTTGACTAGTCACAAAAATAATTAAATACAGTCATATGTACCTACAATGCAATGAATTTTGTCTTGACATATTTTTCTACATTGTAATATGTGAACTTTTTGAAAAAAGCGTTATTAAGTGTAAACCTCAGTATTATATGTGATAACGAGAGCATTTTATTAAAATCATAATATGTCAAAACCTTGTTTAATCATTCTTGAAACGCACTGCAAAATTCCAGTTACGAACATTATCTCATTACCGAGGTGGTGGTCCAAGAAATATTTATGTTTTGTAAATAATTTAACGTCATGCATCTCAATGTTGTCTTGTTTTTATTTACGTCAACGTCAGAACTGTCCACTGTTTTCGTATTGGACAAATTTCTTGTTGGCTTTAAAAATGCAATATGGTATGTTTTATATCCTTATAAAAAGATATGAAAAGATAAGAACTTTATAAAAAAATAGTTTCTTGAGGTAACTAAATAATAATGGTTGTCCATAAGAAAAAGTCATAATAATGAAGATTTAAAATTTTCAAATCGATATTTTTCAATTCCTTCGGGATATTTCAAAAACAACCAAATATATCATGGATATCTTCATAAAATAGGGCAACTTTTTTGTATTTTCATCGACTTACCCTTCTGGACAAGAAAGTCAGAACAATGGTAATACTTGTCATCATGATTTTATTTGACAACAGCCTACTTAACTGTTACACCAATAATAAAACCCTTCTAAATAAAAACTATCTAATAAATAAAAACTATCTTTCTACCCCAACTTTAGAAAGCTGTAACTTGAAAGGGTAGTGAAAAAAATTTAATAATATAAAAGATCCCCTTTTTGTTGAAAATTCAGCTCTTAAAATCTTTAAAAGCGATTTAGAAACAGTCTGTATATTGAAATATTCGATCGTTGTTTATTTATATTTTCCCGATATTTAAAAAAGTTATCTATGCTACGGTGCCATGAAAAAGTAAATCCATGGTCGTACAAATTTCCAGACACGGTTTTTATAAGTGAATAAATAGCAAATAATATACTGTCATCTTGTTAAAATATCAATATATATATATATGATCGATGACGATGCGATGGCTATCCAATTTAATGTCTACTGGAACATTTAATTCGACAAATGCTCAGGTCTTTTTACCTTAAGTAGTTTAAATAGAAAGTCAGTTTGGTTGATTAATATGGCGTGAACTTTAACATTCACTTTCCAAAAGAACTTTCATTACCATTGTATAAATTAAGTGTTCTCACCTACGACTTGTAGGTGTTTTTATTTTTGCTCTGGTCACAGTCAGGCCTGGTTGTCGTGATTGTTTTATATAGTAACATAAAACAACTAAGGAAAATATATATTTTCGTCTTTATTTTATAAACTTATCCAGACAATAAAATGGTATGAAAATCATATATTATACACGGAGAGAAATTTATTATAACCATTATGAGAAAATATAGTAAACATAACAATAAAAAAGTGACAGCTACTAATGAATTGTTATAGTCATAATTCGTTTATTGGAAATATGTATTGTAATTCTAACTATTTCGTATTGTACATTGTCGACAACAATCTTGGGTTGTAATAGATTTACAATATTGCGTTGTACTGAGTACAAACAATGCACCGTATCGAGTACAATTATGGATTTTATTTATAACTATTTCGCATTGTACACTGTCGATAACAATCTTAGATAGTAATAGAATAACAATACTGTGTTGTACTGACTACAAAACATTGCATAGAGGAGAGTACAATATGAGATTTTACGGAATTTTAGACGGGAAGTTGAAATAAAAATATGTCTTATTTTTATACGGGTGAATTAATTTTTTGAAAAGCACCATTAATAAACAATTTAAATAATCTGAAAACAAAAACACTTATTCTAGGTATGTAATGTATTGTTTAATTTTAAAAACAAAGTCAAGAACTTAAAATTAAAAAAATAAGTATACCTGATGCAACGTTGTTCCATTTCCGTTCCATAAGTATACCTGATGCAAAGTTCCATTTTCAGAGTAAAAATTATAAATTTTTAATGGTTATTTTTTCCAATATAATTCGAAAAAGTTGTTACATAGAATTTACTAAAACTAATGTATCCCTAAAATATTATTCAGTTTGATTTTGAGATAGGTATGTGTTTTTTCACAAAATGGTTCTAATTTCCTAATTTTTTATTAAAAGTAAAAATCTTTTTTCCGAAATATAAAGAAACGCATATTCTTTCTACAAATTATCTAAACTTAACTCAATTATGTAACAGAACGTCCAACAAAATTACCGGTAACTCGCTTTAGCGCCGTCGATTCCAGGCTAGACTTTAAAACTTTAGTGCGAAGTGTTTAAGCAGCAGCATTCTTTAAAAATATTAGCGACATTTAACATATTCGAGCACCAGCAATTCGTATTTCCACTACGAATTTATTTAATTTATCGTAGGAATTAAAAGATGTAGAACTTCTTAAATTGAATTAAATTAAATTCCTAAGTTACGCTAAATGGTTCCGTAAACAGTCGCATTTAAGAACACAGTTTAAATCTTAATTTAAAGTATAGGCTTGAATAAACCCATACCATAACACATTATTATATTAACTGTTACCTTTGAAGGATGCAACTCTTTCCTCATCCAGTCCCCATTCCCTTAATAAACTTTCCAAAACACTATCAGCCATCTCTTTATAGATTATAACTTTACAGTACGGCAGCCACACAAGTTGCGACCATAATAGCGAGGTGGACGTTTTTACAGCCCACATTATAGTGCTGACAAGTAGTATTGTATCGGTTACAATACTGTATGGTAATCCTGAATAAATATATTGTTAAACGGACCCGCACTACATTAGATTGTAACTGATTTTATCTTAAATTATTATGGTTAATAAATAAAATATTAACGTAATATTTGCATTGTAGTAATTATAATATACATTGCATTGACTATAAATTAAAGTTAACAATTTTTTATTGTAACTAATACAATTGTTTTTATTTCTATTACAAGAAGTCTTGTATTTGTTACTATATTTTTATTATTACTAACAATACTCCACGTAACAATACTATTGTTACAATCTATTTCTCTCCGTGTATAATTACATAATCAGTTATGAAATTTATATCAATCGTTCATTTAAAATTATAATTATTTTCAGTAAATCTAAGGTCATGGTAACCGTAGCAGTAGGCGGAATGAAATGTTTGTGACATACCTAGTGCGCTATAGCTATTCGTAAATGCCTGAGATATTGTTATAAATAAATATGGATTTCGCACTTCCGTATTTGCAGTTGATGCGTTATGACCGCATGAAATGCTATAATAAAATTTTAACTGTGTTAGTCATTGTGGTCTTGACCTACGGGGCATATTTATTGTGTACTCTTAACAACGTAGGTGGGTAATTAACATAAGTTTCCCGTTAGAAAGGCAAACCTTAAAAATATTACTTTTCTCAATTCGCGTACACCAGACTCGTTTTAATTTAAATTGTAGTATATTTTAATTGATTTACAACGGCCGTGAATAAACGAAACGTAAATATAGATTAGAAAAATGTATAATCATAATTATAACTGCTGGCACTGTTAGTTTGTTCCTTGGCAATTTGGAATGTTGTTTTTTTGTGTGAAGATATTTAATATGTTCAGAGAATACACATAGGTATATGATTCACAGAACATACTAGAAATAGTCGGGTGGCATAACACATCCCGTTAGAAACTCGATGATGAAATTGTGGGACCTGTTTTATTACGTTCCTTATGGCCGCTATAATCATGCCTTATTGGTGTTTTCCTTGATTTGTGGTAGATATGTCCAAGGTGGTGGCCACCCCTGACATCATCGGAAATTCTCACTTAAAACTCTTGATAGCGCCATCCTATCAATATTTAGTACTGAACTTTTGTTATTTACAAAGATTCTCTATAAAAAAGGTCCTTAGGAATTTATCCTTATCTGTTACCGTTTAGTCTACTACTCAGTACTATTTAGTTTTTCAATTCCAATTTTTGGTCAAATTCTATATTCACTGTCGTCATCCAATGATATATTTTGAGCAGTTTGTTCTATTCGCTATATACATGAGCCGTTAAGTGACATATCGTGTCACTAATCGGCGAACCCAGTAGCTTGTTCATATATTACCAAATACGTTATTGAAGTGAAAACTTCTTTAGGCGCACTCTGCACTTTTATTTTTGTGGATGTTGAATGAGACTGGCCGTCCCGCGTCACTCTCGGCTATGTAACGCTCCTTCGGGTAAATTCGGCTCGAGTGAAAACTTCTTTAAGCGCGCTCTGCAGTTTCATTTATGTGCGTGTTGAATGAGACTAGGCCGTCACGCATCACGCTGGGCTATGTAACGCTCCTGCGGGTAAAGTCGGGTAAAGCGCGCTTTTAAAACATTTCAAATACCCTTATTGTGGTAGAAACAGTGTATACAACCTCTTCGCCAGTGCGGCATCGAGTACACGCCCAAAACCCCGGAAAATCCGTAAAAAAAGCAAATGCAAAAAATGTTGACATACATGTTAGTTCCTGACACGGGACTTACAAAAATGGACACAGGCCCTGAAAACAGCACCAAAATTGAAGATGTGTGCAAACTTGCAAAGAAGAGACGTATCACTGAGCAAGGTACGTCCTTCACACAACCTTCAACAAGCAAGAAACCAAACACCATAGCTAGAAAATCCGCTGCGGAAATAAAAACGCAAAACAAACACAACAAACAAATACAACAGTTATATGGTAGTAACCGACAATACTGTAACACTGAAACATCTACAAAAAACAATGAAGATCATAGAGTACAATGCCGTCCGATGGGAGCGCCATATAAAAAACAAAATCATTATGCAGTGCCTCCGCTGCCAGAAATGGGGGCACGCCACCTCCAACTGCCATGGGGAGCCGAGATGCCTGAAGTGCAGTAAGAACCACCTCACAAAGGAATGTGACAGGAAGGACAATATATCAGGAAGTTCCGTCTGGTCGGGTTACCGTCCAATTGTTTTCCTTTCTGTATCGAATTTAATTGAATTGGATTGAATCGAATCGACTGTCGAGGTGATGGTCCGTCGCAGTACTTACTAACTATGAGTAGGTATTTTGAAGCGACATACAGTGGGGCCGCATATAGCGCCGAAGTATACTGTATTGGCTGTTTAAGCCGTCCGTTCTCCCCCTAACGGCCAGACATTTAACGTAAGTACAAACGAGTAAGATTTTTGACATTTTTATTTACTTCTATTTAGTTACATGGGCGAGTGCTTGTTGGCGCGGAATTAATGGCTCTTAATTAATTGTTATTAATCATAATGCGAAAGAAAATAATGCATAAACGAATTGTTGTGTGTACAATTGCTATTCAAGAAAAAATAGGGACAAAACAATCCATTTTCATTATTTTCCCAAGAAAGGCACAGGAGGGTGCACTTCTTGGGGGTTAATATTTCTAATGAAAAATTGTGGAATTGGAACTCACTCCACTAAGTAGTATTTATTTGCAAGCTAGATAAGCAAGCTTTTTAAGGCAATCTGTGTCGACTATATTCGTTTCGACTAATAACACTTGACATCAGTGCCTGATATTCTTTCCAGTTCAAGAATGTTACCCTGTAAGAGAGAAAAAGAAAAATAATAAGTTGTGCATGTGTAAGTAATTGATTTTGATCGATATGCCCTTATTTTTCGAAGCTATTACGATGTAACCTATATAGAATTCCTTTAACCGTGATACCTAGTGACTCATATCCGCTGTCTTCGCCTTTTGCAGTTAAAACAAATCCGCAGTCTTTGTCTTGGCCATTGAAACGCTGTCTGAGGCCCTATCACGTTTAAACGAATTTTAGTATAGTAGCTACACTTCAAAAGTGCAGCAGAAATGTGCACAATCCAGCGGGAAATGAGAGCTCCTCAAAATTGCACTGGTGTGATAACAAAAAGCAAATATATTTAAACCCGTTTGTTCAGCAGTTGTGGTGTTACAACTGTATAAATTTTTTTTCGTTTCACGTTTCTCTTGCACATATACTATTTATGGTAGCAAGTAAGAAAATAAAGTAACTATTTAAACCTAAAAATAGTTTATTATGTTCACTGTCACCCATTATAGAGCTTATTTTTGGAAATAAATATTGCAAAAATAGGTTAAACCTTAGTGAATTTACTTACCTATGAAAATATTTATATTACTAGTTGCAAACGAATTCAAATAACAGTTTTTATAAATGTATGTTTAATTAATATGGTGAAAGAACACAAAAGTACATAAAACGAATTAATAAACTCCTTTATTCTGTATGATTCCATATAAACAAACCAACAATCGTTACTCGTTTGATCTCAGCGCCACCACATGTGCCGTGGTAGTTTTATTCCTCAATAGTATAAATATTTCAAATGAGGCGGAGGAAAAGGTCGTGGTGGCTGGGGGGTTCTAGTTAAAAATGTTGTAAAATGGAAAATAAATATTTTTTTTCGATTTGAAGAAATTTTGCACTTCTTCAAAACTGTATCTCGTTACCTATGGGGTTAAAAAAATAAGTTTTAACAGTAGAAATTATACAAAATTTAATGCTCTACAATTTACTAATAAAATTTTAACAAAGTTGTCCGTTCAAATCAAATGTTTTATGACGTAATTCCGAAAAAACGAAAAAGGTGCAAAAAATTTGCGGTTTTTCGACCCCCATCCAAAATTCCACAGGTTTTTTTGGGATAAATAATTGGATGTAGCAGTACTGGACTTCCACAAACAACATCCCAAAGTTTCAAAAAGTTTCAATAAGTTAAGGTTTTTTTCTAAGATAGCCCCCTATGTGATCCTATGACTATACCGTTCCAGTAACAAGCGCGGTAAGTGAACTAAAAAAGCTAGATCGTACAAAAAATATAAAATACCTTAGGCACCTTAGACTTTAGGCCTATGCCTTAGGCACAGGTCTAGGCTTAGGCTCAAATGGGTTTTCCGCTGCCTATCTGCGAAGAATTTTGACTGAATATATAAATAATATACTAATGTATAATAAGTATATGTATCTGTACTAATATGCAGAAACATACCCTTTGATATAACGAGATGGACTTTGGAAGAAATGCATACTTACTTATATTAGAAATGTTATTTTTTTGTTTGTTTGGTTGTAGCAGATGAATAAAGAAAAAAATATTTTGCACCAGTGTCATAGGAATATTTGTATTGCACTAAATAAAAACATATTCATAAAGGAATTAAACTGTTCAAGTCGGTGGCCTAGTCAGACTAGGACAATACCGGTATGCAACAACAATAATTAACCTATCTAATGTAATCATAGCGCAAAGTTCCTTGTGCCAGATGGTGAAATACGACTTTAATTACACTGAATAATAATGATAATTGTTTTAATTATTGCAGAATTCGTAAGTATTTAAGTTACAATTAAGGCGTTTTAATAAATGCATTGCTCACTTATATTATAGATTATAGTTCTACGAATACTGATTTCGAATGAATGGTTTAATAAGTATTGAAGAAATAATAAATAATTTAGAAAAGCCCTGTATATTATACCTACCTGTACATATAATGACGACATAAGGAACCGATATAAATTATAATTAAATATTTAATCGAAATATATAGCAATTGAACGTATCTAAAAATAATATATTTCTGGGTCACTTCGTAGGTGTAACAGTATTTACATAATTAATAGACATTCAACGTAAGTGAGTTTTTCTGCTCGCTATTGTTATCAAATCTAAAAGCCGGTCCATTAATATTTCAATCAACGTTCATTCACCGTAGGTATTTAATTCAAATTTTAAATACACCTTACACGGGAGACTTATTTTAAGAATACATGGCGTGGGATTTAAGTTTCTAGACGGGGGTGACATTACTAAACTATCTGAGTTTTGTTCTACTTTATTCAGCACTGAGCTACATACGTACAAATGGACGTACATATGTATAATAGTCAAAGGACCGTCTCCTTTCCATCTCCTCCTACGAATGAAATAAGCACTGCGCGACCATTGTGTCCCTATTTCTCTGATTAAAACAAGCGGGCAGTTTGAACACACGCTGCAAAGTCACTGCTGTCGTTGGCCTGAACTATTTAAAAAGTATTGTTCTTTTATTTAATATTAACAAACTTAATATTATATATACCAATATTAAAAAGAGCGAATACACCATACAGATGAAGTTTCTTGTTAGTATTGTTTTAGTCAAGCTTAATAGGTTATAGAGAGAAAGTAAATTAAAACACTTGTCATTGGTACATTTGGATGCACACAGAGACGAATCATTGAGAAGTTGCGCAAGTTCTTTCGCCTTCATTGAGGCTCTTCAGAATGATGTGCGGTTTATTATCTATGACCTTTTAGGGTCCATGACCTTATTTGACCTTTTAATAATTGATTTAAAGATAAAACATGTCATACTGCATCATTTTCATTCAAAACTATTATTAAATGGCAGTGTAAGGTTATATAGGCTTAAATATGCACAAAAAGATATTTGAAACGTAGAAAAAAGACTATTTACTTTTTCTAAGTAAAACAGTCCGGTGAAATGTCAAGACAATTTCAAAATTTTAACTAAATGGATATAACGTACAACTATGCAAATTTAATTTCAGTATAACTCTTTACTCAAGCTAGAGCTCGAGTTTTTGTATTTTTTCTGGTGAACTTGACTGGCCATGACTGGAACGGAAAAATAATAGTTATTTTTTTCAAAAATTAGTAGTAGAGAACACGATCACATTGTGTTGCAAATGAAGTAACTTTCAATTAACAAAATATCAAAAGTTTAAGCGGGTGTCAGGGAGGATGAGCACGGCTAGGATTCTTGATATGAAGGGATTTTTCAAATGTGAAAATCAAAATTCGTCACCATCATTGTTGGAAAATGTTACTTTATTGGGACAATCTACTACTACAGAGCCTTCTCAGCCTTCATGTGATCGAGTGGTACTTGATGGCGCAGCTTTAGTTCATTTGCTAAAGACTCCACCACAGATCAAAACATTTTCTGGATATTTAAAACATCAACTGAAATCATATATAGAAAACTACCAAAAAGGTTAACGCACGAAGAATTGAGGTGGCTTGAGATTTATATGATAATATGAGCCTTAAAAATACGACTCCAGAATACAGATGTTCAGGACTAAGGCAACATGACCTACCAAATAAAGGTAAATATTCATATGCTTTATGTTTGACCCATACTATAAGTTGTTTTATAATATGCTCAATATCATATTTTTTCCACTTAGAGACAAGCTGCCCTCGAATTGGGAGAAATACCTTAAAAGTAGTTTGAACAAAGAAGAATTATTTACGTATTTGGCAGAAACACATAATGTCCATGGATACCCCATGTGTAACCAACATTAAAGATAAAATGATTATATGTGGTAATGTCCATGGATACGTGTGGTAATTCATTATTCTTAATGAACGTGATGTAGTAGGCTTTAGTTTGTGTTTTTGTGGTGTTTAGGTTTAGTTGAGTAAGAGTTGCGGTTTTGGTTTGGTGGTTTCGGGCAAAACTCAAAGCGGGGTTTCTATGGTTACACGTGCTGTGATACTGTCAATATTTTTGTAAGAGGCAAACGATGAGCTTAGCAGGAACAGTTCATTTCCGCTTTTAAATACTTGGGAAGTAAAAGCTATTCTAGAGAAATTCCTGATGTTGTCATACGAGTATTAGAAAAATTCGCTATTGTTATATATGACATCAGCACTGATATCACCGACATCAAGATATGACGAAAAATATTTTTTGTTGTGGAGACAGACCGATAACTATGATATCACCAACCAAAGCTTGGTGCTTGGGCTTGAATTTCAAGCAGATCAAATATTGGGCCGCGAATTGACCAGCGAAAAAAATCCGTCACTTGAAAATTGGGGTTGGATGCATTTGACAAAAGATGGATAGTGAAATTAAGCTCTTTGTGTCCAGTTTCGTTGGAGGTGAGGGACTTGGAGAGATGCGGCTGTAAAAAAATGTACGAAAGTATGAGATGCTCATGTCGCCCCCTGAAGCGCCCTTGCACACCCGCATGCAGGAATTGTAGGAGTGAATGTCATAATGCAAGTCATTAGAAACCCGATCCGTCCTTTACTTTTTGATGTTTTGTTAATTTATGTTTCAATAAAGTTACTTCATTTACTATGCAATGACTCTATTACTAATTTTGGAAAAAAAATACTATTTTAATATTTTTCAATTCCAGTCATGGTCAACAGAAAAAAATATAAAGACTCGTCTAGCCTGAGTAAAGAGTTCTACTGAATGGACCCCGCACAAATCCCTATGATTATGGCCCTTGGGTAATTTTTTTCTAATAGCAATTTAATAGACAGATTTCGAGATATCGGTTATTTTGTCTCACGCGAAAAAACATCAAAAAACCGTTTTCCTTTTAAATATCTGCATATTTGGTTTATATTATTCTACCGGAACGCAAGCGAACAGTGCTTTTTTGAGTTCCCGACCATAGATGTAACTCTAGATATAACATTTGGTCCTCAAATCTGGTAATCTTCTGACCAAAAATGAGCCACTTTTGGTCACCACAATAATTAAATTCCTGATACTGACCATTCTCATAAGAATGAGTTCAGTTTGGTAAACTTAAGATGAGTAAAAAAAAGGGAAAAGCACTCGGGACAAAATAATCTCGATATGAATCAGAATGGCCGATTTTGTTAATATTGGCCAGTTATGGGATCTTTTTGAGTTGTAATATGATTGTTTTTGGTCAATATGAGAAACCACGTTTCAGATACTTCCCTTGTAGAAAAGCTCCATGTTGAAAATACCACCCAGTCATTATATTGCCAAGAAACAGCGAATAGTGACCAAAAATGGTTCAGTTTTGGCCAGTGAATGACCAGATGTTATACCTTGAGTTACATCCACGGTCGGGAACTCAAAAGAGCACCGTTCGCTTGCTTTCCGGTAGAATAATATATCCCTAATCTGCAGATATTTAAAAAAACGATTTTTCGATGTTCTCATCCCCACAAAATAGCAGATATATCGAAATCTGTCCATTATTACACTTTACGCCCAGCAAGACTTAATAAGGACGACCCAAGGAATCCCAAGACGACCCATGAAATCATAGGGTTTTGTGCGGGGCCCTTTGCATAGTAGTACTTTATTGCGTACATCCTTTTAGTTAAATTTTTGAAATTGTCTTCAAGTTCAAGCTATTTTGAAAAATAGTCCCGTTTTACTAGAAAAAGTAAATAGTATTTTTTCCGCATGTTTCAAATTTCTTTTTGTGCATATTTGAGCCTATAACCAACCTTGCACTGCCATTTAGGTAAGAGTGTTTTTTTTAAAGAAAATCATGCAATATGACATTTTTTATATTTAAATCAATTATTTCAAGGTCAAATAAGATGATATGTCCTTTAACATTATGTAAACATCTTCTTTTGAATTTACCATACCCGAATTAATTGGAAAGTAGTATAATCACGTCTATTTTGTGCAGAGATGAATTTTTGTGATTTCTCGGCGGCTATTTTGAAAAATCTCGAGTCCTAAGGGAAAAATGTTTACTAGTGTCGGGCCAAAGCGATTAAAATATCATCCTTAATACCTGTGCCAAATGGTTTGCTTGCATTATCAAATCGCGTATTTTTCCCATAGGTCATAGAGTACTAGTTAATTGGTCATTTCTACTTTAATTTACCATTAATACCTACAATTTTTACAATGTCATTTTTAGGATATTGTAAAATTTTATATCCTGTCAAAACCAATGTCACATCCTTTTCAGTATGTAAACTTTGCAAACTAGATATATATGCCAATCTTTCCCAAATTAGCAATCGCTCTAGATTTGCCATAGAGATTGATTACGCCGAAATAATATCGAAAAAAATCCAGGCTTATGTTATAAGTACAAAACATTCTGCATGTAAAAACAAAATCTCACTGTCCTCTTTTCGTTTCAATGACCCCTCACAGTCGTGTTAGTAATATTTAATATTTCAAACACACACTATTAATTTTCAATTTCTCTTTGTATAGTTAGGTCTATGTCCGAAGCGATATCTGGCCATTTTAACATTTTTTTCTGACAGCTCGATATGTAGATCCGATAGTAGTAGGTACGTACTTGTCTGCTAAAATATCTACCGCAGGCGAGTTTTGTATGCATAATTTTATTACTAACCATGCTGTATAATAGGAAGGAAAAACTTATGTGGTTTTAACCATTATGTTGAATATATCTTTGTTCGGAGACCGTAAGATAATTTGCAGGAAGATAATAAAAGAACTTGCATATATAAGGTATATATATATGTACATTACATCTATGATAACATAATGCATCCTAGGTCCTAGGTATGTACAACAAAAGTTTCTAATAGCCCATGACTCCATGCCATATACAAATTTCTGCTGTTTTTATCACATTTTATTATTTTTATCATATCAATATCAATCATTATCTAAAATATTTTATATATGTTTTATACCAAAGTATCAATCCCGCTTTTTTCATCGATCATTATAATTTTCTATGATCACTACTATAAATTCGTATTATTGTATGATGCTATCTATACTAAGTAAATAATTCATTACGCACGATTGCTTAAGGGTGGAAATCGTGGTGAAAAATTTTGTGTTCCTACAAGTGTTTGAATTTATTGTTTGCGAAATAAATATTTATTAATTTACATTTTCTAGGAAACACCATCTATAATAATATTCTACCAATAAGTGTATTAAAAATATTACATAACAAGATAAATAGTATATTACCACAAAAGGAAATAGTTTTGTACTATTCGTTCTCTACTATCGCAGGGATAATAGGATCAAAATAATCTAATTTCCACTAAAGCAAGCTAATGCTCATGAATTTGCTATATAGGCCTTGATTCAGATCAATCAACGATACAGTCCAATATTTTTTAGGAAAAGTAATTGTGTACAGATTCTACAATATTACGCATTTTAAAGTTTCACAATCACCTTATAGGTAGTTATATACGCGTACCTATTAGCAGGGGGCCTAGGGCGAAAAAAATGGGATCGCATTCACCAATCACCAAATTGCCGATGGTTGGCAGCCTATATGGGGTTAATAAGAGTAACTTTCTGTTCAAGAAAATCCATCTTGCCACCCCCACCTCCGCTTCTTTTACCCCCTCTACCCGTTTCTATAAAAAAAATAGGTCATATCTAAGCAACGGAAACACGTAGAAAAGATATCTTCCACCGTAGCCGTTATCTAGAAGACATCAAACACTAAAAAATGCTATATAGATTTATTCCATATTTCAAAAACATCAGGGAGACATCCACACCGATATAGAAGAGGTATCTAAAGAGTTCGAAAGGTTAATTTGCCTAGTATATGCTCCTTAAGCAAAAATCTCAACTTTGGCTTATCTACGGTGGTATTATTTCTCAAAACAGCGAACGGAGAGTGAGTAGTTACCTCCAACTGAAGCTGCTTTGGCTTCAGCGTTGCTAAGAGCACGACTTCAGACATACATTTGGATAATCTCGCATAAAAATATTGTTGCGGAACTAAATCAAGAAAATTACAATTGGAGAAAATTTGAAACATATTATGTCCCCATATTATCATCCTGGGAAAATGCCGCCCCAGAAAAAATTGTCTAACAGAAACGTATTAAACTATGTCTAATATATAAATATTGTAAATAAAAATATATCTAAAACCGGGGGTGTGAGATTAAACTGATCTTATAGCGTCCGCGCAGTCACTTGTCATATTATGTCACCTAGTTCAAAATGGAAGTATGGGTGAATAACACAAGTGAATATAAACGTGCAAAGACTATAAATATAAGTTTTAAATTATATCTGTAGTGTAATTTTAAAATAAATAAATAATGATAACATGTCATTGGTTGGAGAGGAAGTGTTGTTTCACAAATAAGGTGTGTAACCAAGGAAGTATTGTTTTGTTTGAGATATGAGACTTCCTTCCCTACAAATAAATCACGCTAAGAGTTCTGACTACGGCACTAAATGGTAGCCACGTTTGTGATTGTCTCTAAGACATTTCATAATTTATATTATAAATTCAAGAAAATCTTGAAAGTTTAAGTATTATAATAATCGACAGTGTTTCAAAAGTAATCTGAAGTAAAAAATTTTCTGAATTTAAAAAATAATAATTGTGTACGAGCAGAAAATCAGTATCTAGGGCGTCCTAGATACGTAAGCAAAGGGTTTCATCGCATCCTAAGGAGGATTGTAGGGGTTACATACCGTACAACCTTGCAATCCTTCTACAAAGTAATAATATAACAAAGAAGTTGTTCTCATAAATCCGATGAGAATTATTGCTGTTCCTTGGCTGTAAATTGTTTTAAGCGGTTCCAACAAGAAAGAGAATGTTGGAGTTTTTTGAGTTGCAGCATTCTACCAGCAGAGGTCCACAGATCTAAGTGCTCTAGTGCGTTTCGCGAATGCTAGTGTTTTTGTTTTTCCAAGGATTAACTTTGACAACCACGGTAATAACAAAGCACCATTTCCATCATATTTGTTCTGATTCTTAATTTTAAATATTTCTCTGTTCGCCCGTGATTTAAATAACATGGGATATTTATACCTTTGTACTTTTTAAGTTATGATGAAGTTTTCATATGTTATTGTCAAACCACTATCCACCAATCACAGATTTAAATAATAAATATTTGTGTTACTTAAAATGAAATCCAATTTCTTCCAACCTTAATTTAAAATTAATAATAATTACTTCATACATTCATAATCTTTGCAAAGTAGTCAATGCAATATCTTGAGCAAAATTAAAACTACAATCCTGAAATAAATATATATAGAGTCCGATAGAGTCATATAGATTTGTAAATATATATATATATATATATATATATATATATATATATATATATATATATATATATATATATATATATATATATATATATATATATATATATATATATATAGAGTTTAAAGGGCCCAATTTTAATAACAAACCAGTCAATTTTGAACCCACCTTGAGGTAAGCATTTCCGTGCTCTGAATTGACATTGTAATTTAACAAAGCTATAAAAATCTTTGAAATTTTCCATACATATTTCAAAGTAAAAGTGACCAAAATACAAATATTGTTCACTAGTTTGTGAACTGGCGCCCATAAAACAAAGAGTACAAATTATAAGAAAATTAAAGTAAGTACCTTCAAATTATTTCAATAAGACATCTATGTCTATAAAAAAATTATCTATACAATTTGTGATGATATTATTTATCATCACAATTGTCTACCCAACGTAGTGACACATCATTAATAAATTATAATACAAAAAAAATCTCATAACCTATATATATATATATATATATATATATATATATATATATATATATATATATATATATATATATATATATATATATATATATATATATATATATATATATATATATATATATACAGGGTGAGTCAGTTTTTTGTAGACAAACTTTAACAGGGGATAGAACGCACGTTATTAAAAAGAAAAGTGCCCATAAAGATATGGCCGATCTAGCTTCCTAAGGAAGATACAGGGTGTTAAAATTTAATTTTTTTTACATTAATGTGTAATATTTTCTGAACGGAATGATATATTCACTAAATATTTTACACATATCTTAACATGCATAGGATCAATATGTTGTATTGTTCCTGTCGAAAATACTATAGTGGATGTTACTTTTTTCGGGTACTTCGACTATTCTGCATAATAGAACTTTTTTTTCGTACGCCACTGACATTATCTGATACATATTTCTAAAATAACGGCCCCTTAGTAACAATTTTGATCTCTTGTAATTTTGCTCTAACTATGACAGTTTTCGAGATATTGGCCGTTGTTTCTCTGACAGTGTAATGTCGTTATTATAATTTTTTTTTCTCGAATTTTCTTTATGACTTATAAACGAACGCTTAGATTTTTTCATGTTTGGGGGATAATGCCTATTAATTAAGGCGCATAAAACAAGCGGTAAGAATGTTCAAAAACTTGCACAGTGGCGGGGTGGAAGGGGTGCTCCACCCCTTTCGTAAACAGAACTTCTACGCCAAAGACTATTTAAAAAAAACTGTTATTTTCATTATCTACATACAGTTTAACAAAAATAATGTCCCTTCTTCTGTTTCGAAATTCCTGTGCGTTTCCTAGTTATTTTGATTTTTAGTGTTTGATGTGGTACTAAATTAAGTAATTTATTTATTAGCAATAATAATTATCGGCTAAATATTTAATTCTTTCAACGAAACCTACCTAAATATGGTTTGTTAAGGATTCTAAAAAGCCGAAATCTCTTTATCTCTTTCCAAGTAAGAAGGGACATTATTTTTGTTAAACTGTATGTAGATAATGAAAATAACAGTTTTTTTTAAATAGTCTTTGGCGTAGATGTTCTGTTTACGAAAGGGGTGGAGCACCCCTTCCACCCAGCCACTGTGCAAGTTTTTGAACGTTCTTACCGCTTGTTTTATGCGCCTTAATTAATAGGCATTATCCCCCAAACATGAAAAAATCTAAGCGTTCGTTTATAAGTCATAAAGAAAATTCGAGAAAAAAAATATAATAACGACATTACACTGTCAGAGAAACAACGGCCAATATCTCTAAAACTGTCGTAGTTAGAGCAAAATTACAAGAGATCAAAATTGTTACTAAGGGGCCGTTATTTTAGAAATATGTATCAGATAATGTCAGTGGCGTACGAAAAAAAAGTTCCATTATGCAGAATATCCGAAGTACCCGAAAAAAGTAACATCCACTATAGTATTTTCGACAGGAACAATACAACATGTTAATCCTATGCAGGTTAAGATATGTGTAAAATATTTAGTGAATATATCATTCCGTTCAGAAAATATTACACATTAATGTAAAAAAAAATGAAACTTTAACACCTTGTATCTTCCTTAGGAAGCTAGATCGGCCATATATTTATAGGCACTTTTCTTTTTAAAAACGTGCGTTCTATCCCCTGTTAAAGTTTGTCTACAAAAAACTGACTCACCCTGTATATATATATATATATATATATATATATATATATATATATATATATATATATATATATATATATATATATATATATATATATATATATATATATATATATATATATATATATATATATATATATATATATATATATATATATATATATATATATATATATATATATATATATATATATATATATATATATATATATATATATATATATATATATATATATATATATATATATATATATATATATATATATATATATATATATATATATATATATATATATATATATATATATATATTATATATATATATATATATATATATATATATATATATATATATATATATATATATATATATATATATATATATATATATATATATATATATATATATATATATATATATATATATATATATATATATATATATATATATATATATATATATATATATATATATATATATATATATATATATATATATATATATATATATATATATATATATATATATATATATATATATATATATATATATATATATATATATATATATATATATATATATATATATATATATATATATATATATATATATATATATATATATATATATATATATATATATATATATATATATATATATATATATATATATATATATATATATATATATATATATATATATATATATATATATATATATATATATATATATATATATATATATATATATATATATATATATATATATATATATATATATATATATATATATATATATATATATATATATATATATATATATATATATATATATATATATATATATATATATATATATATATATATATGGCCAAACTATTGACAACGGCATAATACGAGTAGGTATACACATAACATACAATCTCAAAAATTTTGTTGCTATGATACTATATTGTGTTATATTTTTATTTGTTCGATTTATTATAATTCCGCAATTATTTTTTGTTAATGGAGCTTTTTATTCCTTAATAAGACAACTTGATTTATCAATGTAGGAATATAAAGCGATATTTGACATTTGATGTTCACTCTTATATGAACAACAAATGTCAAATACCGAATTGTATTCCTACATTCGATAAAAAATCCAACAAAAATAAATTAAACGTTCTTATTAAGGAATAAAAAGCTCCTTATTAAAGAGCATTAAGGAGCAAGCTTTTTTCTCCTTAATGCTCCTTTGAAAATAAATTAAATGCGGACGTATAATAAAATGACATAATAAAAATAGATCACAATACGATATAATAGAAACAAAAGTTGAATGTAGAAAGTTGATCAAAAGGCTATCATATTGACCTATCAAAAAAAAAATAGTCAGTGATCAAATAAAAAAATAACCATCAATGACATAAAAATGAAAGTCAGTGACCAAAAGTGACCGCATTCAAAAATGACAGGTAATAGGTATTTATAATGACCGATTTTTTCCGCCACTTATATAACCTCAAAGGTACCTACCGTGTCATATTGTACAATACTGTATTTTCGTATTTTTCTTTTGTAAATAAATATGGGTAAAATTAGTAATTTGGTATGACGTTACTTCAATGCATATCAAAATAAGAACAAAAAGCATATATAATGCAATTTGTATCAAATACAACTATGTGGATTGTAGATATGCCACAGTTTTTATAACAGTTTTATAACAGTTTTTTTCAGATACCTGCCGTCAGAATTCTCATATGCGTACGAAAATGTCAAATAAATTAAATAAGATACCGGCATCAGGAATATTATCTGAACCACAGGATAAATATCTTTAGTTCCATATGATATTTTCCATCTCAATAAAAAATATAAAATATATTATGAACACATATATATATATATATATATATATATATATATATATATATATATATATATATATATATATATATATATATATATATATATATATATATATATATATATACGAGTATATAATAATATATAGGAATGCCTTTGACGACGCGTCAGAAGTTATTGACAAGAAAACTTGCCGGATATAAAACATTCCATTAAAGTTTTCCGCGGTAAATAACTATCCGATCACATATGAAATATAAAATGATTCTAAAAGATATAAATAATACATTAAAGGATTTAATTTTGGATTGGATAGGAAGTTTTCTTAATTTGTAAACAACTTTGTTAAAAATCTACAGTTACTAGGTTATATTTAAATTAGAGTTGCACAAATTATTAAATGATTTTTTGTATTCAATCTACTATTAGATATATAGGTATCTACTATCTACAAAACATTTAATCCACTACACAAGAATATACTTGCTGCGTTCGATTTAGACAACATAGTACTTTGTTACTTGCTTGACAGACCTTCCGTACCTCAAATCTGGGTGTTTTTGCCATTGACTTAGAATATAGAGTACAAATTTCCTATGAAGAAAGACGGCACCGGTGGATATAACCGTTGAATGAGAATATAAATAATATCTTCATTCAATGGTTTGACATAGGTGTGTATCAAGACAGCATGATTCTATTTAATTTCTTCTTGGCGTTGCTGTAGGGCAACTTTTTGGTAGGTATATGAAATATACGAATGGCACATGAATTTTTATTCATACGTTTTTCACTTATAATCTCACTAGTGATTTAATTAATAATTACAAGAATTTTTTTTGAGTGCATCAATTTTTTGGAAATTATCACGTCGCGAAGCGACGAGGGACTTAAATATTAGTTCGCGACGAAACGTATATATACCTACCTGGCGATCTCATGTAAATCATGATAAAATAAGCGAATCAAATATAAATGAATCATATTTTTTACAATAGTGCCACGATATTGTTTTTAGTATTATAGAAAATTATAATGAATTTTGAGATCTATTCACATTCGATTTTTATTTTGTTCTTTCAGGTGGAATAGAAAATGGGAGCGTATGCGGTTTGTGTTGGCCGCGCAAAAGAGGACCTGGGGCTATTGCCGTGGGCCCTCCACAATGCCCCCATAGTCAGGTTTCCAGTACAAGGAGTTCCATAACAAGTTCTCCACATAGTCAGTGTCCTACTCCACTACCATTCCTTGTTAATTCTGTGTCAGTAGGGTAAGTATTTTCATTATTTCCAAACATTTCATTCAAAATTATGAAAAGAATCAAAAAACTATATACCATTTTTATCTCTTACTATGCAATCGGATTTATATTGTCACGGCTATAATACACAAATTAGAAAAATAAGTTATTAATTAATAATAATTTATCTCCTTACTAAAGGGTCCGCCAATAGGGACGCTCGATCTTTGACAGCTCATGGCGGCCATGTTGTTTGTGGTAGAGTTGGCAAACGTAGTTGTTATTATTCAGTGTATCTTCACAAATCACCATGAACCAATTCAGCCGCGAGCAACATGTGCAAATCGTTAAAACTTATTACGAAAATCATTCATCGGTTCGAGCAACGTTCCGCGCGCTCCGCCAATTTTACCGTGCAATTGATCGTCCTGCTGAGTCGACTATCCGTCGTTTGATTAACAAATTCGAGGCAACCGGTTCGGTGAACAATCAGCCAACACCGACGCGTCGTCGAAACGTCCGATCTGCCCAGAATGTCGCCGCTGTGCGCGATAGTGTGCGTGAAAATCCGCGACAGTCAATTTCACGTCGCGCACAGGAACTCCGCCTTTCGGAAACATCACTTCGCCGAATCTTGCATCTGGATTTGGGCATGCATCCGTACAAGATCCAGCTGACACAAGAGCTCAAAATAAACGACCATAGACAGCGCCGTATCTTCGCTGATTGGGCTTTAGAGCAGTTGGAAGTCGACCCCGATTTTGGTCGCAAAATCATCTTCAGCGATGAGGCACATTTTTGGTTAAATGGGAATGTCAACAAGCAGAATTGCCGTTATTGGGCCGAGAACAATCCACAGGAGGTCCACCAGGTCGCAATGCACCCAGCAAAGGTAACTGTTTGGTGTGGATTTTGGTCCGGAGGCATCATCGGGCCGTATTTCTTCGAGAACGACGATGGTGTGTCCATCACGGGAAACGGCGAACGATACAGATCCATGATAACGAACTTTTTCTGGCATGAAATCGACAATATGGATGTCGAGGATATGTGGTTTCAGCAGGACGGCGCTACGAGCCACACAGCGCGCGCCACAATGGATCTTCTGCACGAGCGCTTCGGAGGAATGGTTATCTCGCGCGGAGGCGACAACAACTGGCCACCGAGATCGTGCGATTTAACCCCACTAGACTATTTCTTGTGGGGTTTTCTTAAATCACAGGTCTACGCAAACCAACCACAAAACACTGATGCCCTCAAAGTCAACATACGCCACGCCATCGATGAAATACAGCCCGATTTGTGCGCCAGAGTCATTGAAAATTGGACTTCTCGTATGCGCGCCACCCAGCGAAGCCGAGGTGGACATTTGACCGATATTATTTTCCATACATAATGCCTTCGAATACTCTTTCAAACAAAAAATAAATTTCATTTATACCTCTCACACAACTTGCTTTATTTCATTTTAAAGATCGAGCGCGCTTATTGGCGGACCCTTTATTTTATTATATAATGTTTTTCCAGTTAGCACGACTTCTCTCACTATTTCTATTTTTTTTAGCAATTCGCATTATTTCTCGATAGGCATGAAGAATATTGTCGCCCTCAATAATGGGAAATTAATTAATCAGCTAACAAAATATTTAAATTAATATTTGTAGCTTTTACTTGCCAAGAAATAACAACGGCTTTTTTAAAATGCAGATTATTTAAATCCCAGTATTCATACGGTTGGTCGTTAAGGCAGTTCTGTAAATTGGTTTCATTGCCGTTGTAAAATATTTGGTCATTATCAAACGAGACATTAGAAAGTAAAGGAAGTTACATTATGTATGCTGACAATTTAATTGTTTTAAGGAATAATCTTGCTTTTATAGTAAAATTAACACAAAACTCTTTATAGTAAAATTAACACAAAGCTAAACTGAAACTTTAAAAAAAAAGTTCGCTCCAACGCCAAATGGTTCCATACCCTCCTCTTAGTTAATTGTAAAAAGTTACACTACCACGAACGTCGGGATTCCGGGGAGAGGGTGAAAAGAGGGCACATGCTAATTTTTCATAATTTTCCACAAGTATCTCGAAAACTACGATCCCTGGCGCAAATATCATTACGAAAATGATCTACATTAAATTTCGAACAATCTTTCGATCATATACGTAATTATGGTAAAGTGAACGACGGCAAAAATTACATCACTTCCCAGATCGGTGAATGTAACTGTTGTTTCAGCAATTTACAAAAAAGGTAAAATAGTGCCTTTTAAAAAAGTTTAAGCTAACAAAGCACTTCACACGAAGCTTCTTGCATTCAATGATCTAAACGCAGACCCAAATGCAGTGGCTGATGCTAGAAAACATTTTTTCCTTTCCATGTTTGTACCGAAAAATCGACAATTTGGATACTCTCCTGAGCATAATAAAATATTATATAAAAACTATCACTTTCAATATTAAATTTGTATGACATTATTACTCTCCTGAGCATAATCCAACATCGTTTAAAGTGGGCAATAAAAGTTTGGGGCGCGTGTGTTGTCACACAAAACAATATTAAAAATATCAGGGCTATGCGGCCTCACTTAATTGTGAGTATACATAAACGTACTACCAAGGTAACGAAAGTATTGAGGTATATATTAAGTTATTAAGGTTATGTAAGGTGGAAATTAATGTAGCCTAGGGCTCAGAATTATTAAACATGGGGTTCACACCAATTAAAAAAGGTGTGGCTCCCAGTATACTTAAACTACGCTTATCTGTAAGTTTGGGGAAGTAGGTATCCTGGTAAGGTGAGTCTCTCGAGCATCCAAATCTATGTTTAGGTAACCGCTAGGTTTCACAGTAGCTGATGGCAAGTCCAAAGCTCCAAAGGCTCGATCATATACCAAGTTTACGGATATCTTATAAGTCCTAGGATGTGGGTGGTACATGGTCACGACGCCGACGTCCAGGCCAGGTGCTCCTTGCGAAACCCAAAGCATCGATGTTCAGACAGATATGACACAGTCTAGGGTGCAATGTATACTGCAGAATATGATTAACCGAAGGGTCCAGGTGAAAAACTGTGAAGTGAAGGCTTGAAGTCACGAAAGAAGGAAGGCAAGAAAGAAGAAGAGATACCATGAAAGACACGACTAATTAAATTATGTATTTACAGGTAAAAGAATATGAGGTTAAGTGAACATAGCTACTTATATATCTCACTCAGAACAGTGGCCTAGGCGAAATGCTTCTCAATCGACACTAGGGACTAATGCAAGGCACGTTCTAGACAACACAGAAAAAGTGAAAAATAGAACATAGCCACGAGGATAAAAAATATGGCTTACCTTATTTTACGAGTTATTTAATCCATCATCAGCTGTATACGTTTGTTATCAAAAACACATAAACAGTGACTTCCCTATGAATCCCAACTACATGGAACGTAACACAGTACGTTATTTAGTAGGGAAGGACTTAAACCCGAAAATGAACCAAACGAAGCTAAGAAAAAGATAGCTTCAGCCAAGAGGACGGAAACAGGAAGCCCCAAAATGACATTTTGCTTGTCGTACTAGTCACAGAATTATCAGCCTCGCATTTTGCGCGAGCCACAAATAACAATAGAAAAGAAATATCATGGAACTTTTTGTTCCATGATATTTTGTGTTCCGTGTTGTAGCACAACTAGTTCGCAAATAATATGCGCTAATAAATCTATAATATCGATAATGCCGCCTGTAAAAGAAACCTGTAATAATTAAATAAACCTGAGTCCTAATAACGAACGATAAAGTAGTCGCTTTTTTTAACGCCTAGTGGATTTTCATATCATATTAAAGAACGTATATAGGTACCTAAAACCTAAAATATATTTATATATTCTCTCTGATATTTAAATTATCTCAACTAACGAAAAGTGAACGTAACAGATATATTGAAAGTATGTACGAATATGTCATATACTTACGAGTATTCAATAGCAATAAACGTCAAATGTCAATAGGATAAAAAGATATGATCCGATTTTGAATGTGTTTGCTACGCCATGTGTTTGTTACACATCATTTGAAAGCCATTCTCATGGCGAATACAGCAGTGTATAATTTTTGGACATGGTTGAGATTTTACGAAATTTTACATGAACTGATTCTTGTGACATGTAGTATTGATACATTACATCTTTGATTATTATAATCAAAGATTACATACCATATATTAGAATTAATTTCTATACGTTTACCATTTAAATCTAAAATGGGGATTTAGCGCCGGCCGATAGAAGCAATAATATTATAGATAAATAATATAAGTAAGAACATAAGGATTTAGACGATTTAGACGTAAGCTTTTCATCGCATACCTACCAGCATTTTTATATACACTCAGTTCCAAAAAAAGAGGCGCACCCGATTTCAAGGTCCTCTAACTGTTGTGCTGGTAAACCGATTAAAAAAAATTTTGTTTTGTGTTCTCATTGCCTGGCATAAAAGATGGTAAGGAATTATTGTTTTCTATCCAGCATGAAAAATAATTTAATAATAATAATTAATAATAATAATAATAGTTTTTTGTATATTTTTTTGGAACACCCTGTGCGTTGAGTACGCTAGTATGCGAATAAAAAATATATTCAGTCCTGTTGAAATTGGTATTCTTAACGTACATTTTGTATTTTGATCATTATTTTATTGTAAAAATTCATGAAATTACATGTTAACATGTATATTTTTGCCTATTTATTATATTTAGAAAGAAGTTGCAACAAACACACAACAAAATCAAGAAGACGAACAATCTTAGTATCTTTCATTATCACCTCTAGCAATAGTAAGAGTTATCACCTCTAGCAACAGTAAGAGCTTTGTCATTTCCTGTAAAGGCACTGAAGGCATTTCCCGAGAACGTAGTCTGCGTCCTAAAGTCTCCCGTAGATGCTCGATGGGATTCATATCTGGGTTTTGAGCAGGCCACTGTAATTGTTTCCAATCGGTTTACCAGTATATAAGTTAGAGAACCTTAAACTTAACCAAAAAATCAAGTGCGCTATTTTTTTGGAATTGGGTTTACACTTCAGATTTAGGCGAGTGCGCTCCGTAAGCTTTAATGTTACGTCCGTGGGCAATTAAAGATTTAAAAAATACATACATGTTCATTTTACACATAAGCATAATAAACGCAGAATAATTCATTATGACCTTGATATTCAAAATCCGAAAGCCGTGAAACTATCAACCCACGGGCTAGGGGCGCTAGGGCCCTAGAATAATAATAATGGTTACGTGCACGGGACGAAACTAGAAAGCAAGATATATGTATTTTGTATTACAATATTACAGTAAAATCTGTACGTTGGATATATTGGAAATATCGGTTCGCATAACTTATAGAGATTAGTAACTTCAGACTGCGATTACTCAAAATGAATGTGCTTTAAGAATCTGATTCAAATCCAGCAATATTTTTGTCTGCATATGTATTCAATTTCTCAGGCATTCGCATTGATTACTTATACTTATAGTTCATGAAACATCGAATACTAAAAAATATTATTATATGCTTGCTTTGTACAGACTTAAACCATTTAACTTTATAATGCTTTTAACAGGATTAAATAGTACGACTACACGTGTAGTTAAAGAATCCCAACGTTTCATCCAATCTAGCAGGCCAGATTTTGCCTTGTATGAACAATTGAACATACACAAGCACATCGTCCGTACTGTAAAAACGGTAAACTTGGAGGGAACTCATCCCGTGCAGCAAACCCCACTAAAAACAAAACACCAAAGGGTCTTTTAACGATGACGGTAAAGCCGAAGGTTTCGCTCTAATGCAGCAATTAATTAAGTGCTCGAAAAAGTCAAAGGCACGTGGAAAATGCTCGCAGAAAGTACGCAAGTTGGGGTTAAAATTAATTTGCATGGGTCATTACACTTCTTTCTCAGGCTTGGTTCTTTACTGCGCCGCATTTTGTTCTGTCATCCATCATTTTTACAATATTCTAATAGACCGGGAGATGATAACAGTTTATTTTCTCCCATTTCATACAGCATGCCTTTTGGAGGAATGAAAGTATACAATTCATCTGTTAAATATAAGAAATATAAAAAATATCACCAGACGCCGACAATCTTATTTGTGTTAGATAAAGAGCGCTGCAAGCACTTCGTATGTTAGATAAAGAGAACCCATAAAAGTACCTAGATTAAGAAACATGACTTAATTTGTGATTTTGTTATAAGTAAGTAATTTTCTATTAGGTACCGTTTAATACTAAAGTCACTTGTGATTTGAATTAGTGTGTTATTTTAAGTGTATTTTACGTAATTGAACAAAACCAAAATAAGTATAAATGCATATAATTAGTATAAATACGTAATACGGTCATGTGCTCGACTTTGCAGGTGTTCGCGGACGAAGTTGGCGCGATATGGCGGCAAGTCAAAGGCGTGTTGATTTCTAATTATATATTCGTGATGTCACGCCATCCAATTGTCACGACGTCCACCCGCTAGGACATCAAATTGGCGCCAGTTCCAACTTTATATGTTACGCTCCGAACGTTGCCGAACACCTATATTTCAATCCACCGCAATCCCTAGGAGTTTGACACACGGTTTACTTGTCATCATATTGTCACGACATCCACCCTCCGCCTCACGCCTGCTGCACCCAAACGCTGTCGAAGTGCGTGATGCGATGGGCTCTGGTCAATTCACCATTTTATTTCACCATTACTGTAGCAATGGTATTTATAATTATTGTAAAAGTCAATATAGTATAAAAAAAACGTGGGTTTGGACATTGGAAGGATCTCGCTGAATTAGGGCTTAAGAGTCCTATACACCACGTTACTTTTCAGAGTCATTTTTCCTCATCACCCCGCGCAGGAAACAGCTTCTAGGGACGAGATACCTGAGCAAGTGCATACGAACTCAATTTTAATTCGCGACGGCAACTTCATCATATTAAAATTTTTCAATCGGACGCAGCGCATTTTATTAAGCCTATGTAATACATACTTCATTTTTGTTCGGCCTCTCTTCGGCAACGTTCGGAATGTATCATATAAAGTTAGATCTGGCGTCAATTGGGTGTCGTAGCTGGTGGACGTCCTGACAGCTGGATGTCACGACATGATCCCTTCGTGATGTACTGTACCTTATAATAAAGAAAAGCGAATACTATCCCGCTGACGCTCACCGGCTCCCCGGTCATATATTTCTTTCTCCGATATGAAAATGCACATGCCCTTTTATCAAAAGAAAGTTGAAACAAATTTAAGGTCTGTAACCTTGCAAATCGCTTGCAATAAAAATATATTTTTCCACGTCTTCATGCTGTGTATGTCGCACATCACAGAACAGCTAATTTGTCTGTGATTTGACAATAAATCTTCCAAATGGCGGCCCCCTTAGCATCGCAAAATTTTAGGTTGCGCAGTAGTTTAAGCTCATTCTCTTCCCTCTCCACATCTCTGGGACGGACGGACGGACGGAGATTTTGAAAGTTGTTTAAAATTTGATGACGACACAACGGTACAAAATGTTTTGCTTTTCAATGAAATTGGACTATTTTAGTTTTTACCCGGTCAAACGCAATATATGTATACTCTTCGACTTTCGCAACCAAGAGCCTAATATAATATCATAATATATGGAGGGAAGTTATAAGAATGGTGATATTCCCATTTTTGTCTATACCTTAGATATAACCTGAGTATTTATCCACAATACGAATGCCATTACATACTTACCAATCTATTGTTAGAAACGTGTAGGAGGTTATAATAAATTACCATATAGTCGTATATCTATTAATGAACCGTTATTGATGATTAATTAGCGATGGGTAATTAATAACATTGCTTGAAGTGAAAGTAAGCCAATTCTCATTTGTTTCCTACTAAATTAAAGACGTTCAAGCCAATAGCTCAAAGCTGTCCTCTTACGAGGACGAGGCCTTATACTATTTACTTCTTTAAAGTTGGCGGTTACGTCATCGATGTAAACCATGCGAATCAAATCAGTATTGCATTAGTCAAATGTGTGTTGAAGCAACTCGTCCGGATGTATACAAATTTTACTCGTTCCCCGATGAGAAACATACACATAATTCATAACCTACAATTTGAATGTTAAAATCAAGAAGAATATAGACAGGAGACTGAGCGTGGTTTAAGCAATGGGACGTTTTCATAAGTGCACTGAAAGTGAAGAAAAAGTGAATTCAACTGAAAGGTAACCAAATTCTGTCAGAATTTTGAAACGGTGTAAGGCTAGCGGGTACAGCGTACGGCGCTAGTCAAAATAAATCGATCAGGTGACCAATATTATTCCCGTTAGGGTTACGATATACGAAATCGTGCCCTCTCTTTCTTTTTCATACAGCAGCTTACAGCAACGTTAGTCGGATATATCAACAGTTACATATAATGGACTTTTTTTTGTTGTCTCTCTCGTTTTATTATTTTTTAACGAAGAACACTGGAACAGCATATGTTGTAGATTAAGAATAATTTAGTGACGTAGCCGCCAACTCTAAAGATGTAAAGAGTATATGATATTGTATTTTCTTCTATGCATGGTAGGTAATAACGTTTCTTTGTGCGTACATAGTGTTATCTTTCAGTTGGTCGAATGATTTACAAACAAAAATAAAAAAATGCTATTTTAAACGTCCGAGAAAAGTTTTTGCTCTGTAATAAATCATGTTACTAGTTGTTAGAAAAATATAACAAACGAAAAGAATGGTTTCTTAGAACGCACGCACTGGGAAAGAGTGACGCAAATGGAAATTGTTTAATTAATATTAAATACACCGCCCGGGAAATCTATAGACATTCATGTACGACAAATTAAGCTTCACGATTATATATTATCCATTAAGTATACTATCTATTTTAAGCTAAAGCTTTATTACCTAACCTGCTTATATTAAAAAACGCTGGTCCTTTCATTAATAGTGTAGAACAATAGATTTTGACCTCGAAAAAACTAGTGCAAGCAAGAAATTTGGTGAAGATGTTGCAGTTACCATGTTATTGAATATATTAAAAGTCCTCTTAAATCAAAGGTTTATTATTAATTAATTAATTATCAATTATTTTTATAAAACCTTGACCATTGCAGATATGAAAAAAGTTTCAAATAAGAAATGACAAGATAAAAAATATAAAATAATGGTTAATGCCAACAAACACGCGAGACGTGTAATCCTGTAAATCTGAATAAAAAATGTGTTTTGTTCTGCCACATACTTAAGCACCCCTTCCTCCTTTGAAATTTCACGTGCAATAAACATTGACTTTTTGCAATTGTCACATAAATAACTATTATTTACTCAGAAATACCGTTAAAAGTTAACGTAATCAGGAACGATATTTTTTTGGGAATCCCTAATACCAAAATTGAAATTGGAGAACTTTTATTTCAGATTTTGTTTGCCACTTAGTGGAAAAAAGTGAAAATTAATATTTAGTTCTCTGATTGTGTCTTATCATTGAAATTTATTATTTTATATATCTTATACTACAGGTATAACCTAAATGATACAATTAAGAGAGAATACAATAATATGAAGTACCTACGTAAAGATAAAAAATAAATTCATAGGTAGATATATGAGGTACATATAACAAAACATTTAAGCATGTAAAGAATTTTTTTTAATAGATTAGAAACAAAAAGAGTTTGGGAAAATTTTAGACAGTGTAAGGGGATATCATTCCCTTTGGATTCAGTCTATCATCACACACATAATTACTATTTTCTACATTCATGCAAAAAAGAAAACCTTATTGAACTATATTTAATGCAAAAACTGGTTCTTTATTGCACTAGTGCGATACAATTTTTATTGCACTAATCTGTCATATGTTACTACAGTATTTTGCTACATACAAATCATGACATGACTTTATAGAAAAAATATTGTATGCAACTCAACAAGTGTATATTGCACTCGACGTGTTGTCCACGTCCATTTCACGTCGCGTCGTGTGCAATAAACATTTACTTTTTGTACTTGTTGCATGACTAACTAAGTTTTAATAGAATATAATTGCCAATTTTGCGCTGAACAGATTCCAATTAATTGATCAGGGTAAGTAATATTGTGAGAACTCCAAATTATGCAGTATTACATGCAAGAGCGTACAAGAGAACTATATAATAAAATAGCTGATGAGATATTGTTAGTAAACCTGAACAATTTGCGCTGTCGCGGGGTCGCGCTCTCCTCACGATAGGGACGTATTCTGCCACAGAGCGCGCCACATGTATACGCGCAGGGTCTCTGTAGGCAAAGTCTATCTAATTGTATATCTATAGACTTTGCTATATAGACGCTAAGCAATAATCAAATCACGTAGCCCATAACAGGTGTCCGGAGGTACCGTTTCTGCATTTTTTTTATTATCATGTACTCTTTTTAATTCACATTTAAAATACCCATTACAATTACCTATATAAAACCATTATACTCGTATAAATATGCTTGAAAATATATTAAGATTGTACAGATAGTATAGATTAGTCTGACGGTCCCACTATACCTGTATAATAACCATAATTATTATTGTACTCAAGATATGTACTTAACAATAATTAATAGATCTGTAGAATGCCAATTCATTTATTTTAAGCACATCCTACTTCTATTTTCTTGACGTAATAAGCCCATTTCCTATTAATCGATTTGGCTCATATGGGGAATTAGGTGGGAACAATAGCCAAATCAACTCATACGTAAGAGACGATAATGTTTTTCTTTGTTACATAAATAATGTCTTCCTAAATACATTATTACCGGGTAGGTCTAATTTTTCAAGAATTATATAACAGTTCAACATAGGCGCAACTAGAATCTATTTGGGGGGGGGGGCTACTACGGTCAGTGACGTAGCCAGGATTTCATTTCAGTCACTACTTCAGTACAAACTGCACATTTAATTTTAACATCAATCGGGGTCTACAAATTTTATTTGCTTTCCTAAGTTGGATATTTTTTCAACCGTCAAACCACCACATGTGGGTAGTACACTGGGGGAAATTTTCTCTCTGGCACCTTTTTTGTGTAAATCGACTTGTAAAAACGGGGTAAAAGGAACTAGGTTAGTTTTCTAAAATTAAAATCCAAACTGATCTACTCTAATCCATCGGACATTATGTCGTAGATAATTTTTTTCATTAATGATAATATTCACCTTCTTGTATAAATTAAGTTTAGTTGGAAGCTCTTCAAAGTTATAAAAGAAATGTTCCATATTCAAACATACACCATTTTTAGTACTTGCTGATTTAATGATTTCTCTGTATGGCTCTGGAATATAAATTAATGTTTTGATGTTTTCGTAGTACTTTTTCGATACGTCCGAGGTCTCTGTGAGAATCAAGAAGCTTCGTCCAACCACAGGAATTGGGCATAAGTTTCCCTACTACTTTAAAAACTCATTTTGTTTTAAGTATTGATACGCGCAAAGTATATAAAAGTTTTTATTTTGTCCTCCACGTGAATCCAGAACAAAATTATTAAATGGTCAATTTCAGGATCTCAGGGGATACCAACGTTATATAATCACATTTTTCTTAAATAAAAGGCCTTAGATGTGGATAACTTCGGCAATTGCATGGTCTGTTGTAGATCCATTGTCATACATAACATGTTTTACTGTCAACGGAGAGAATAAAACTACTCTCCATACTCTACAAGGACTGAAAACAAAATGGTTATCTTCAGACATTGCCAAGTATCAGTACAAATGCAAGATAGGTATGAGGAAATGGTGACAAGGAGACTTAAAACATTTATTCAAAGACCTTCGTCTATTATGTTGTGGTGACTTGAGAAAAACTTAGGTACTGAATAACAATTTTATATTAACAATAATAATTATTATTATTAACACTTACAGTTCTTACTCGTTCGCCTTTGGAACTCATTGGTATCATCAACATTTTGAGACGTATGTTGAGTTGGGAATGGTATCCGTATACGTTTTACGGTCTGCGATTATGTCATGGCTTGAAATGATGTTCTGAAATCACTTCCAAAAACAAAAACCCATTAATATACAATAACTCAAACTATTGCAACAAAAATATAATTAAAATAACTTACCATGATTGGAACAACATTTTGGAATTTTGGAATTTTCGTCTTTTAACAATAATAGTTTTAGAATCCAGAAACATATTCTATTGTATAGTTTGTAACATCGAAATAAGAGACATAAAACCTCGAACAAAAAACCCTCATTATATCGATTTCTTCACACCTGCTACCGCATTTTTAACAGCGTTGTCAAGTATAACCGATTTCCAGGAATTTAAGGAAAACAAATGATTTTATATACATCGCCCATCACAATGACATTATCATTTATAGCATAACAAAATATTGATCACACTATATACCTTTCGTCATATCATAAAACAATTGGATGGTGAATGTGATGGATGCAGAATAAGAATGTTTCCCATTCAAATATTACGGATCCATTTTACACGTTCCTCGATCGTGTCACATCGGCATCATTGGCATTCGTTGGATGCCTAAATTGCCTAATGCCCTCGAACGTTTTGTGGTAAAGTAGGGTCAACAATAATTCTTGAAATAGAAGTAATACAGTTATTCTTTAATTTAGTGTATTATTTTGATGGGTTTTGTGTTAAAATTGATTAGTTATTAGTATTATATCAAAACATAACAACTTGTTGAATGAAAGCGCCTTTATAGTGACAATTTTAGCGTGCTGTAAGAAAAGGTATACTGCCCCGATCTCCCATTGCGACAATTGGGGGTATCCTTTGAAAATTTTGTATATCTTATATTTCGATGTTACAAACAGTACATGGAAGTGTCTTTATGTCTGGTATGTCACTATGGGTGGGGTCATATTTATTTTTTTAGTACCAAAGATCGATACAAACAAGATCTTTGCAACTACAAACTTCTTAAAACTATGTATTATTTATTGATTGGTCGGACTGCCTAATACCCCAGCATGTCAAATGGCTATTTATAAGACTGGATTAAATTATATATTCATGAAGAAAAACGTTTAATAAAGATGTTCCTACACAAAATTAATAATTCATGGAGAATCAAAAAACTACGTCAGAATTTACATATTACCGCAGTATACAGGGTGTTTCTAAATTGATGAGAAAGGTTTTAAAAGGTGAATTTTCAGCAAAAATTACCCATATAATTTTTTTCTTCCAAAACCCCTTCGCTTCCATGTTAGAGCCCTCTAGAATTGGGCTAAAAAACTGTTTTTATTTATTCTCTCCACTATGGAAGAAATTAGATGAATAAAATTTGATGGACAACTTGCACTAATATATAGAATGGCAGTTTGTGACAGTTTTTGTAACGTTATTCAACCGGGGAAAAAATGTTTTTTTTACCCCTGTTTGCCCATCCAGCTAAGCGATACGTCACCTGACGAGAGAAAGTAAGCCTTCGATGCTGCACGGCGATATAACCTATGTATTGTTGATCATTTCGGAATGACTTCACGCCACATTATGCCCAAACTGAATACACAGAAATAAAAATAAAATAGAATTGCAATAAACGCTAGTTGTGACCAATTGAAAACAGGAAATACGTCATTTCCTGGAGCTGATTCTGCGCCGTTCATATTTCGCATCGGAAGTGGTGTTTGAATAACCGTGCCTTAGATTAATTTAACCAAAGAAGTATGAACACCGATGATAAAGGGAGAAAATTGTAAAATATGAACTGAAATAATCTCTATTAAATAATATAGAATATTGTTCTCAATTGCTTTTATAAAAAAAATATTATTTCATGGAAGTACGTAACATGCAATAATGAAACAAATCCAAACAAAATTAATGACGGGAATATGCTTTTTCCGTTCTATAGTAGTTTTATTTCTGTGACTGAGTATTTGATTTTAAACAACAGAAACCATAGATTTTTGTGGGTTAAAGTGTCAGTTGTGGGTTAAAGGGCGGAGACTCATAGAGGGATCAATTAAATTTTTTTTAAATCCCCAACGCCTTAAAAACTGAGGAGAAAAACTAGACATGTCGAAAAAGTTGGGTTAGGGATTTAAAAAGGGTCAATTTGAGCAAAACTCCTAAGTAATTGTGAAAACATTTTGTATCTGGTAAATGATATTATTAGTAAGTGTTTGAGAAGAAGTCCGCATTAAAATTGCATAAAATAGAGCAATTAATGTTTCTGTGTCCTCCGGAAATATGGCCGCTCTGGCAGTTACATGACCCGAAATGATAAATTGTATTATTCTATTACATAACCTATCTATTAAGTAGCTTACAAGGCTTCTAAAACGGCTGAGAGTGATGCTGTAATCTTAACATTAGCAGAGCAGGGGACAGACAGATCACAGCATTCGACAATTGATTCGACAAATGCCGACACGGCGTCCATATTTACTCCATAATACTCCAATACTCCATAATTACCGACATAATAACTCATGAAAATAGGCTCAGATAAATAGTATTTTGAAACAATGACTCAAAGAGAAAGAGATTTTCAAATGGTATATACTGTAGAATAATAGGGGTATATATAATCAAAGGTAGGTAATACGTTGAAGCTTTGCCGCGAGTATGCGATGGAGTAAAAATGGCGAACGGTCGCAACCATGCGGTATCCATATTATATACCCATATCCACCGTGCGGTATCCACTGCTCTGAACATTAGACGTCCATAAAAAAGCGCGTCGACTATTTGATTACCTAATAAGATGCGAATAAAAAGTTCACGTGCTATATTTCATTTTATATAAATAAAATATTGTGTTTCTGTTTCATCATATCAAGCCTTTATTTCAGTGGTATCGTAGCTCCAGTAGCCCAGCTGTCTCCAGATCAACCGTTCGGGTCGATTAAATCACTGGCAGCGGGCAGAGAAGTGGCAAGTTTCCCCCTATCCAGGACGCCCACGCCACCCGCTTCAACATTCGAGAGGTGGGTACATTCATTCATTTAATTTCCCTTCCTCCCTTTTTATATTATATCCGATGTTTCAGTAAACAGGAAAAAACAAGCCCATTACTTTCATTCACTTTTGCTTATTATCACCAAGAACCAATATGTGAAAACCTTATTATCACCAATATGTAAAAATACCTAGTTAGTAAAGAAGGAGTAGGTACTTTGCTAAATATATTATGTCAAAAAGAGTACACATTTTTTTTACCAAAACTAGATTAACAGAAAATTAAATACTTGCTACGAACATCTCAAATTTTAACATTATTTAAGCAAAAGGTGGTAATTATGGTTTCATGAAACAAATTTACCATATCTTTCACAGGGTGTCTAAAAAATATGTTACTATTGATACTTTTTTGTTTAAAATGTTTTACATTTTCACGTAAACTTTCATGGATCGACGTCATAATAATGTCATTAGTGGTAGCTTTTGGATTTCTGTTGGATCCAATTCTTGAAAGGCTCGCTTCAAGTCCCGAAGGCCTTAACATCACCAAGGTCTCGATGCGCAATAGTACATTTACCGCAAAATTTACTACTATATAAAGAACGATCGAGCTACTATATAAAATATAGTGCATATAGTGGTTTTTGCCAAAACATCGTAAGCGGCAAAATTTCTCAAAAGGTGATTTTTATGAATTTAAATACATAAAATGTGTTGTAGACAAATAAACAACGAATTTAAATCAAATTATCCATGATTCATTGTTAAAAATGAATTTTATTTTAACGTAAGCGCCAGTTTTTTGGTACATGTTTTCGCAAAACATAGTAGGCGCCACTCCTTTACTCGTAAAACGTCGTAAATCATTGTCACGTGATAGCAAAAATTTTCGCTTATGATATTTTGCATGTTACTGTCCACAAATGTATATCTGCATTGTAAGCGCCATTTTACAGTTTTCTTCATTATTTTTAACACACATGCGGGAAATATTAAATTACATATTGATAGATGTCACTACCAATGCTAATGCAACCGAAAATAATAATGACCGTTAACAGTTTACTGCCAATTCTGCTCATAGTGTGCATTTGTGCAATAATTCATCAGGGTGTGATGATCTGTGGTCATGATACTAAGAGTACAAGATCTGATCACTTGGGAAACGCGTTTTGAACAAACTTGCGCATGACGTCATCCATGTAGTCTTAGTATCATGGTCTGTGGTAGTGTGTATGGTACACCTCTGACTTTAGATAAGCCGTATTCTTTGGTGCTTTAACGTTTAATGTTTAATATGTGTAGGTACTAAAAATAAATTTCATCTCTGGGAACACATCTTAAGCGACATTTCATGTTTCGACCGAATAGTATCTGCCCAATCAATAAATCGTATGTGCATCGCATGCGACAACTATATCTTTTTTTGGAATTTTTCATTAACGGCAAAATATCGTCCCAAAACTAAATAAAAACAAATGGATTAAAACAAACCAATTTATCTTAAACTAAAAATAACTGACATCTGAACGGCCCAAAAAACACTGTACTAAAAAAGTCGGCTCCTGTAAAATTTAGTGTATGGCGCTTACGATGTTTTGGCAAAAACCAGTCGATATATTATAGGTAAAAAAAAAAGAGGGGTCCCGCTCGGACCCCTCTTATCGTGGTCACGATCCAGGCAAAGATCAAAGGCTATTGACGCGCGTCGAGCTGAAAAGAAAAAATCGGCATGTGGTCTAATTATTAGGTTTGCCCTTCAGCACACTACCACTTCCAAGTAACTGCACAATTAGGTAACTATCGAAGTTATCAAACTATCTAAGTATAATGGGTCTAATGCAGAAGCAGCATAACCATATTTACGGTTTCAATCTTATTTACTCTCTTGGTTCTAGGTCTTATATTTGTGGTCGTATTATATATTATTTAATAGCCATAATATGACTATCTTTCAACAGGGTCATTATGAGGTCCTTTTATTTTTAGCCCATGTATAACTAACCTAGTTAAATAATGTAGAGCATTGTATTGAAGATAAACTCGACCTCTGACAGGCCATCGACCATCCACATTTTGTAGGGTGAAATTAGTAATGAATGATAGTGTTAAGACAGAGCTGTTAATTTTCCATTTAGATCCTGATTTAGTGATGATTTCTAGATCCTCTATATAATTAGTTTTATAGATCAAATTTTTGCGTAAGAATTTTTGCAATTCAAACAAAAATAATTAATTTCACGCATTCTTTTGCAGAAGTCCAAATCTGGTCCAGATTCCAGACGAAGAAAGACTAGTAGATTCACACTTTGAGAAAATCCCAGTACAGAGAAATGTGCCCCGAAAATCAGTATCTATAATATTACCAGCGGAAGAGAAAGGATGACCAGTTGACCTATAGTATGACAACACAAGTTGAACCAAATCACTCTCATTTTTAGTGACACGTAATCCTTTCAAGATGATTAAATTAAATAGGTATTTGCATTAAAAGACTTAGGCATCGTTTATATATTATTGTAATAAGTACATGTTATTTTTGTCAGTAAGTTTTCAAATATTTATATACATAAACCAATACACCAACAGTGTTGCTCCTGTTATAGAAAAATATAGGTATATATAGTTGATTTTTAAATAATTTTATTAGACTGAATGAATTCTCAATTTATTGTTGACAAGTATATAAATAATCTATTCATAATATAAACTTGTCACTCATTACACATCACTGTGGTTAGGTTAGTTAGACTTTAGAGAGAATAGAAACATTACTTATACTCTTTTTTATATCCTGTGGCTTAAAAAGCATGTATGTAGGTATATTTAAGGAATAATGAATGATCCAGAATAATATTAATAATTCTTAGGGATATTGTTTTAACGCAGACCCAAGCATGTAGCCTCAAGTCTGTCATGTACAGGGTGTTTCATAATGAATTGTACACAGAGTTATAGTCAAATCCTGACGTCACAATATAACGATTTGCCAAATATGACCTTGGTAAAATGTTGATAATAACCGAGATGCAATTTAAATAGTTTTTTTAACATTTTACTACCTACCTACCTTTTTAAAAATCTAATATTTATGCGCGTAATTATATAATATATACATTCTATAATATATACCTCTTTTGCAAAAAAATTATGGATAAAGCGACATTTCCATTAAACATTGATTGACTAGGACACAACAGGATTGGACGTTTTAAAGGTATGAAAAGTGCAGTAGGTGTAACACGCTCTACAATATGCATCAGAATTATGAATGGATTTTAATTTCTCACCAAATTTGGGCAAATACATTGGATTTTAAAAAGGTACTCAAAAAACCTGAAAAACAGTTTCAAAAACCTCGTTACCAACATTTTACTAAGGTAATATTTGGTAAATCGTTATATTGTGAAGTCAGGATTTTACTGTTACATGTGTACAATTAATTATGAAACTCCCTGTATGTACCCCATCAATCATTAAATAATATTTAATAATAATGTCACATGCTTATATCAAAGTCTTTATTATTATCGTTATTAGTAATAAATTATAATATCAAATTATAAATTATATTATTATATTAATGATAATTAATTGACAAACATATTGTATCGTGAAAAGCTGGTCCTTTAACTATAAAGACCTAGATACTATTTTGTGATATGAGTTTGATGTAGAATTGAAAATTAATCTTAAATTATTTGTAAATAAGAAAGTTTAAAACCCTTTTTATTTATTTAATTAATTTTAAAACTGAAACAAAATATTGCTTGTATATTGTGGATCATTATTTATTAGAGGTGTTATTGTTAACATCAGTGATATTTATAATTTATTTCCCGAACTATGTACAAAGTTATATATATTATATTCAATTATATATAGGTTAATTTGGAAATATATGTTTTCTTATTGCCTTAACAAGGATGTAGTCTTACAATATTGTACATGAGGCTGTCAAGCAGAACAAGAAAAACCTCTTGAAATTATCAATTATTAAAATAAATGTCATTCTAAATACACTTAATATAAAAAAAATTAAATGGTCATTCAAGTTGAGGAGGTAGTGGATATATAAACACACGAATACCAAAGGTCGCAAACCAATCAATTCCTTGCATTATTCTGTTTGCCCACACTCTATCTTTAATGTTAATAGACAATACTGCCTGTGCAATAATTTTTTTGTGTGACAGAAAGCATATCAAGACTGATTAATTTCTGACAGCAAGGTAAAAGCACATATCACGTTAACATCAATAAGAAAACATATTTGTCGTTACGTACTTATAAGTATAGTGTAGAATAATCCCCAGTAACTCGATAGTAATTATCTTTTTTGCAATAAGATATTCTTGTTATTTTTACTATCCGTCCCTGTGTGCCAAATGCTTCTTTAAAATTGGCAATCAAAATTATTTACTGGCAATTGGCAGTAACCTGTATTTTCTTTTTACTATTACCATTTTATAAATTTTATTGTAGTAATTTATATTATATTATTTGTAGTAGGTATATCATTGCATTTTTTTACTCATATATAATTATAAATATGACGTGATATGTATTAGAATTATATGTTGAGGCTGATTACATTTTAAGATAATTAGATTAGGTTAAATTGTTTTTACTCAACATAATATGCTAAGACAGTGTAACTCAAAATAATGGCTCTATCACTTTTGCTCATTATACCTATATAATATGGAAATTTTATCTATCTATATAGGAACATTTAAAGTCATTGTCTTAAATAAATAGATTAAAAATGTAGACACTTGTGTATTATTTATATATGTCTTACAATAGAACATATAGGTATCTACTATAACGGAATTACCATACATGATATTATTGTAATTATATATTCAATATAAATAATGTTTATATTAATTACATCTTAGACCAATAAAATGTTTGTTACTATTAGATCTCCATATTTTAGTTTTTATTTTTTTCATTAGGTTTAGCACCTTCAAAAAAGCAATGAAAACATTAGGTGTTGTCTATCTAAAGCTGTTGTCAAAATTATACCTATCAGAATAAACTAAAATATATCGGCCGTCTTTATATTTTTTTTACAGGTACATTTAACTAAAGCGCTCTTATAGATCTACGACTGTTTTGTTTTTTAAGCTGCCAAACACTCACAGTCCATAAAAGCACATTTAGCTAAATATGGTTATAAAGGAAGATGTAAATACATCTGTATACCTCTATGACCACAGATAATAGTAATCTGTGGTTCTAATAGACACAGATAATAGTAGTCTAGACAAGGTATGATTTCTTTGCAGAATAATGGGAGTTGTGAACTGTATAATATGCTAAGAGATTATTCACTTAATCAGTTCTATATAATTATAAGTCGTTTTAACTTCTTGCTTGATCAGTACATAATTGGCGGAACTACCGTTATTATATATGCATTTTCCAAAGGTGTAAAATGATACACAATAAATATTTAGAATAAACTTACCTTGACTTTTCCATAAATATCAGTATACAGAGGATGTTTTTTGTGATTGTGCAAAATGAGAAACACATGAATTTAATGTATATACCTACAAAGCATTTAATCTCAACATTTCTTAAATACAATTAAGTAACTAATGAGGAATTATTTCAGATAAGCCTCATAAATGCAAATTGCAATGTAAAACAAAAGTAAGAAAATAAATTGTAAATTAAATATAAAAATGTTGGAAATTAAGTCTTCAATTCTGCAAGCATAATTTGACACGTCAAAAATGTGCCACACACAGGCGAAAAATCGATAAAAGTTGGCATAAACTATGAAAAAAAAACACTTAAACCGGTTCTAATTGTAATATTTCGTAAAAGACCGCCCCACCTCACTTAGCTGCTGGCGCTTGCATTCTTCTACTCATATAAACAGCGGTGTTCTGTGTTAGTACAGTAGTGGATATATACCTGGAGGTAAGAAATGTTCGTCCTCAAAGCATTTCAAAATAATTGTATTCCTGTAACTATTTTTAACAAACTAATCAAATTTTTGAGTAAACTATTCTTGTAGAATAAAAGTAAAATTTCCAGCTTTAAAATTACGTTCATAAAGGTTTGTTAATACAATTAATTGCGAGAAAAGTAGTAATGAGATGCGCCCTTAAGAGCTTTTTTTTCGTAAAGATGATAATTTTTATGTACTGTTTTATTCGCAAACTTAATATTTTTAGGTTCAACAAGTTATGATGTATGTATATAGGCAGAAGGACTATCGTAGGCATAACCGAGAGGGTACCTCAAAAAGTCCAATAAAGAAATTCAGACCGATAAAATGATGTACCTACCTACTAGGTTGAAAAAAGTACAAAATGTTCTGAGTGATATAATTACCCGTTATCATTACTGATATAATTACCGTGTATCATATCTGCCACCTTGCATAAAATTTTAATACACAGGTCCTTAATTAGTGATAACATGGGGATAGGAATAGTACTTCTGAGTGAAGCCCTCCAAGAAAGATGTAATAAAGATCAGAAAATACCGGGAACGATTCTCAGGATAATTTTCAAGACAAATAGCAATAGGAGACTATAGAAATCGAGAATCAGAATCCAACAATCTATAGTTATTTTCCCTTTACAAATATTAAAGAAGACCACTTATATAGCTAATTATAACTGATATAATATAATAAGAAGCATGATAACTCAATATTTCATCCATCTTAGCTATTTATATTTAAGATAAATAAAACTGAATAAACAGTATCACCTACAGTTACCTAATAGTAGGTGGTTTACGCTGGTATATGTATAGGTATGCTACTTTTCATTATAAAGTTTCCGTTTTTATTGCGATACATAGTTCATTGTTGTTTCCAGAAGTGAAACATTTCATTTCAGTGGAAAAAAATTTTACATTTATGTGGAGAAGCGTAAATAAGTATCTAATTTTCAATGAAAAAACGTTACGGTCCTGTTGAATTAAAGAATGAAATTAGCTCCATAGAAAAAGGTTTGTATCTGTTTTCTGTGATTAGCTTGTAGTATTACCACGTATTACTAGTTGCATAGACACGATTAGATGCGGATTGAACCAGAGTGATTCACCGGAGTATGAAATTGGCCGTAGGAATAGCGCCGTAGGAGTAGCGCCCTAGTCCAATGTCCAATCACATCAGTCATTACGGGTAATGTTGAAGCGCATGCTTCAGCATATAATTTAAATATTTAGTTCATCAGATTTTTTAAAAAAATCACTTTTCTTATCACAAATTTAAAGATATCTGTACATGGCATAAAGTCTGTTAAGGAGGACCAGTTTTGTCACAGGCTCAGCGATGACCAGATCATAAAGATACGTTGTATATGGCAAAAGGTCAATTTTGTCACAGGGTCAGCGATGACCAGATTATAGCCATACGCTCTATATGGCAAAAGATCACGTACGCCCAGATTATTCCCAAGAATATCGACGGCTGACCAGAAAATAAAGATACGTGTACGTGGCATAAGGTGTCCGAAGGAGGACCAGTAGTCGGATTTCAGATTCAGGGCAAGCGATATGATCCCTGGTGGCCGAATGCTGAATTAATATCTAGCAAATTACACAATGACTGAGGAGATAGTATTTTTTTTGACAATTTCAACGCTACCAAAAAGGTATCGATAATAGAAAACATAATGCTGGTATACCAAATATTAGTTTGCGGATATCCGTCATGGGGCTCCAGCATATTACCCTAAAGATGTTCCGCTCCGATGCCGGCGGACAAATTCATACTCCATCCAGAGACAACCTCCAGCGAAACACATGTGATTTCGGATAGAACTTACAGGAATCTTTTTTTTGTATGTTGTCAACGTTGATACATACCAACAGAAAATAATAAAATCACAAGAAAAAATTGACAAACATGGAAAAGTGCGATGGCTGTTTGGTACGACGTTGACAGATCAAATACGAATAGAAAAACATTGAATGGAAGTACAGTTTCTTTGTCCCATGCAGGTAATTATAGCGTCACAATGTCGACAGACAGTGAAGATATGGACATTCAACAAGAACTCAAAAACATAGAAAATGTAATTAGTTTGACCCGTGCTAATATCGATGCCCTAAATGCCAAGTTTGCCGACTTTCAACATCCCCCTGCTATGTACCTTAAGGAATATGAAGATTTAACATCAAAGTTGCATGAACTTGAAGCTGAGGAGAGGAGGTTAATGGAACAATTAAGTAATGGTAGAGAAAGTCCTGAAGATTTGAGTGAACAATATTACCCTTCACAGTATGAAACCAGTAGACTCTTATATGATACATTGACAAGGCCTAAATTTTTGAGGGCTCATTTACCTAACCAGCAACGAACAAGCGTTCAAGTACGTGAAGGTCTTACATTACGAGAAGCCTTAGCTAAAGCAATGAAATTAAGAAACCTCGTGTGTGAAATGTGCTGTGTTTACCTTGGGGACTCCAAAATTCCAGTGAATTGGGACGTGGATATTAGTACGTTGAATTGTGAAGAAATTACTGTTAAAATACTCGATAAATTTCCTATTCCTACAAGTATATCCCACAATTTTGTGCGTAAAACATTTTTCTCTTTAGTGTTTTGTGAATGTTGCCGAAGACTTTTATTTCAAGGGTTTTATTGTCGGACTTGTGGATATAAGTTTCATCAAAGATGTGCCGCAGGGGTTCCTTCATTATGTCACCAAGTATGTAATCAATCTTTAGCTTTACATTAATTTCTTCTCTCAGTTTTGCATATAAGATATTAGAATCATCCAAGAGATAATTTAATCAGTCTAATCTGTACCTAGCCAAATTGCTACAATCTTACAAAAACCTGCTCTCTTAAAAATAATATAAGAACTTCTAAAGCCCCTCAGAGGAAATCCCTATTAATAAAATAAAACATTCTGTTTTTCTTATATATATCTTATCATCACACAAATAGTATTTGATTTCCTTAGGTTCTAAATTTATGTAATTGTACAGGTGAGAATGGCAGATGCCTATTACCTAGCTCTTCTGGCTAGACCGCCCGATTCCAGTGCAGGTATCCTTCATGCAGGCCAAGCGGAGCTGGGCTTGCCTCATAGACAATCTAGGCATCCAGGCACATTGGGACACCATGACAGATCCAGTTCTGCTCCAAATGTTTGTTTAAATAGTGTCAAAGGTTCTGGAGATGACTGCCCTCGATCATTGTCATTAAACAGGTAAGATTTATTACTTCTCTGAGGTACTTTCGTATTGAAACTTTACTATAACTAGTAGTTATAATAACTTATCAATTTAAAGAAGGCATTGGTTAGTGTTTCTCAAAGTACCTATCCTACGTGGAGCTCCGGGGCTCTGTAGAAGACGGGCTCCGCAACTAATGTAATGTGAAAACTCTATTTTCTGTTGTCGTAAAAAGCAAAAAACGAAGAAATGTTCTCGAGTGGCAACACTGGCCATAACCATAATAAAAAATTATAGATATATTTTTACTAGTTTTCGTTTTTATAATTTTAACCTTACCAATTGTTTTTGCAATTTGATACAATATTATGCTCCATATAAGATCCATTCCATAAGAGATTTATAATAAGATAACATTTATACTTACAGGAGTTCGGCGTTTAAAAAAGTTCAAGCAACGCTGGACTATGTTTTTTTGCCTTGAATATTGATAGGTGGATATTTGTTATTTTGGATTCAGTCAATGCTCAGGATTAGGGTCGTTTTTATAGGTTACGTTTAATTTTAGAACTGGCACCTAGTTAAATGTTTTTGTTGAGGTCTTTTTGAACTATGTTTCATAGCCATCATTTACTAACAACTTGGAATTTTAAAAATCAAACTGTACATGAGGTACACTCCTGAGTAGTTGAAAGTAAACGACTTATAAATAAATATTTTTTGTTGTTTGAACATCATGTAATTATTGTGACTTTTGACAGTACAGAGACTTATGAATTTATTGTCAATATGACAATGTTTTAATATCTAGATTATAATTTGGTATTAGAAAAAATATTCGAATAAAGCCATAACAGGGTAATTCTCTAAAATAAACAAAACAGATTAAATCAATTAACACTATTTTAAAACGAATGTTTAATAGGAATAGGTGCCCCATTGCTATCAATTACTGCTTCCAAGTGTTCTCAACGGCCAACAAAAGTTCTTCCCGGTTTTCCGGTCTTCAGCAACCGTGCCTCTTTGTTGCGGTCTGATAACCAAGGCATTTTAGCAGTTGCATAATTACTTATAATGCTTTTGTTTGTTATTATTGTTTAATTTGGCATCCATACTCAGTTTCGGAAATAAATGAGATTGTCTCATACCCGCTGCCCGCTGTCTTCGTCTTTAGCAGTTTATACAAACCCGTTGTTTTTGTTTTGGCCATTGAAACGCTGTGTGAGTCACTCTCATTTATTTCCGAAACTGAATATAGCTGTCCACAAGGAAGCAGGAAATTGCGTACTATGACAAGCTGTTGCATCCATATCAAAGGGGTTTCTTCTTAACCAATTGATCATTTCTTCATCTCGAATCAAATTGCTTCTCCTTGCAGCTCTTTATGGTATGCTTCACCATTGTTTAAAATTATGAAATGGGAATAAATAAGTCACTTTTGACATATTAAATTCACAGGCATTTATCTACACGTTACTTCAATAGTTATTTATGCAATAAGAGGCCGTCAGGCCGAGTTGGACAACACTAGTGCAATAAAGAACCAATTTTTGCATTAAATATAGTTCAATAAAGTTTTGTTTTTCGCATGAACGTAGAAAAAATTTAAAGCCACAATTACATGAAATAAATAAAATTGTTTTACTTTCAACTGCTGGCCACTGTGCCTAGCAGCAGGTAAGGAGCCTCTTGGAAGAAATTCTGGCCCACACCATAACTGCACCCCCTTGGTAGCCTACCCTAGGACTGAAGCTACATTCTGTAAAAAATTCTTGTGGACTTTACCATACTCTCTCATGACTAACTGGAGACTGTAGGCTAAATCTGGAATCTGGGCTAAAACAAAGCGCCCCCATTCATTTTCACCCCAGTACTCATGATTTATGGCAAACTGAAGTCGTGTAAACTGATGCCTCCTAAGAATCTCTTGACCGGTTGCAGGTCTACGACTGATAAGATTGCCTTCTTCGAGTCGTCATCTAACTGTCCGTTCACTTATGTTGTTATTCCGGACGTGATAAAGTCGATTGCTGATTTCTACAGCTGTAGCATGATGATTTGCAAACTTTATAAGATGATAAAGCGATCATCATGAGTTAGTTCTTCATTAGGGACCAGTTCCAGGTCCTCCCTCTGGTGTAAGCTCAAAACTTGTAAAAATACGGTGCACAGTGCTATTGGATGTGTCATACTGTTGGACAATATATCGCTCACTTCTTCCGTCTTGAAGCAACGCAACAATATCAGCCGCTGTTTTGGGATTAACAGCCATAATTTGTTAGATTAAACAAACCATTGTCGGGCATGAATTCATGGCCAACTATGCACTTTTAAGTTACCTATAAGATTGTGAATTTTTTTATTTTTGTGCATTTTTATTGAAAAACATTTGAAATAAAGTAGAAAATATTTAAAATATTTTTTTGTGTGTAAGATATAATAAGAAAACTTCACAAAGCGTTAATTTTTAGTTTTTTGAATAAAATTCAACTGCTCTATTTTTCGTGCCGGTGAGTATATGAGGCATCCAATTTATAACTAGCAAATTTTGCCATCCCACATATTTAGTGCTTAGTCCATTCTTTATAATCTATAATGCAAGATGACTGCTGGATGTTATTTTGCAATATATGGATCCAAAATTAACTAAAACTTTATTTATACAATTTAATACAATTATTTATACAAATTAAAAAAATCGTAATCACTACCAATATAATTTATATCATTAAGGTATTTTATGAATAGCAGAGGCTCAACTAACCTAAGGAACACATATTCAATTTTTTAATACATTAGAACTCGTATTGCTAACCCTTGTTACAGTACATCACGAATATATAAGAAAAAAAACTGTTTAAGATTTCTACTCAGAACAATACAGCTACTCAAAACAAAACAGCTACTTTGTTGAACAGCTGCAGCCCTTTTTATCTTTATCATGTTTAACATGTGAAGTGCTTGCAGTACTCTTTATCTAACATGCGAAGACTATCACCGTCCTATGAATTCATTTTATTTCTTATATTTAAGAGATGAGCTGTACATGATAGCTGTTTGCAATGTTGAGAGATGACCTCAACTCCATTTTATGATCTATAAAGCAATTTTAGGATCTCTAAAGGATATCTACAATCTAAGAGATCTATGAAAGGTTCTAATTCCATAAGCCATGAATTTGACATGTTTTCTCCATGTTTTGATACTAAAAGCAATTTATATTTCTTTTCCAGATCAGGGATAGATGGTGACTGTTCCCCACACTGCAGGAGTACTCAAGCGTCTCCTACGGGATCCTTACAACCTAGAAGGCCACGGGCCCGTTCTGCAGACGAGAGTAAGCCATTACTGGCGCCCCGAGAAAGCATTGAAGATTGGGAGATACCTGCTGATGAAATATTAGTAGGACCTAGAGTAGGATCGGGTTCTTTTGGAACAGTGTACAAAGCCCATTGGCATGGTCCTGTGGCTGTGAAAACCTTAAATGTTAAGATACCCACAGTGGCGCAACTGCAGGCCTTCAAAAATGAGGTGGCAGTCCTGCGCAAAACAAGACATGTAAATATTTTGTTATTTATGGGGTGTGTTAGCAAGCCTCAGCTGGCCATTGTTACGCAGTGGTGCGAGAGTTCCAGCCTTTATAAGCACTTGCATGTCCATGAAACTAAATTTCAGCTTTTTACTCTTATTGAAATTGGTAGGCAGACCGCGCAAGGTATGGACTACTTGCATGCCAAAAATATCATTCATCGGGATCTAAAATCCAACAATATATTCTTACATGATGACCTTACCGTAAAAATAGGCGACTTTGGGCTGGCCACTGCAAAAACAAGATGGTCTGGGTCGCAGCAGTTCCACCAACCAACAGGGTCCATTCTCTGGATGGCCCCGGAAGTGATTAGAATGCAGGAGGACAACCCTTATAGTTTCCAGTCGGACGTATATGCTTTTGGAATAGTTATGTTTGAAATGTTAGCAGGACAATTGCCTTATTCTCATGTTAACAATAAGGATCAAATTTTGTTTATGGTTGGAAGAGGCTACTTGAAAACAGATTTGACTAAGTTAAGGTCTGACGCACCTAAGGCTTTGAGGCGATTAACTGAAGACTGTATTAAATATAATAGGGATGAAAGGCCATTATTCCGGCAAATCCACGCATCTTTAGAAGGCTTGCTGCGGAATCACCCAAAGATTAGTAGGTCTGCTTCTGAGCCAAACATGAATCGAACACAACTACAATCCGATGACTTCATTTATACTTGTTCAAGTCCTAAAACTCCAGTCAATTTTGGACCAAGCAATTTTTTGTTTTACTCTTCTGGCACGGGTAATATTTAGGTGCCCGTTAGTTTGGTGAGCACAATAGATCTCAAAATGTCAATATTTTAATATTTTAACAGTTAAATCTAAAATAGTTTATTCTATTGTAGATTATTTTATGGTTTTTCTTTTTGTATTTTGAGAACGACTTTATTATTTATGATTATATAGATTAATAACTATAAATGAGTATGAGTTATTTGACGGCTTTATGCATCATGCAGCTAAGGGGTAACATATTAAGATTGATAGTTTGAAAGCCTTCTGTACGTTCTAAATTTTAGCAAATGCCGAATTCTATACGCAGCTTCCTATTTTTTTAATCTGAACTTTTTGGTTGGGTTAAATGCTTTAATCAATGGCGGCTCGTGGATATTTTAGTCGGGTAGGCACAGAAGTACGATAGGGCTCCAGGACCAATAAAATGCGCTGCAGGTGAATTTTTTATATCTCAAGGTCAAATGTTTTACATGCAAAGTTAGATTTCCAAGGGATTTATGTCCATGATTTAAGAAAATTTGGATTTTGCTACCGGTTTTCTTTTCACCTTGCATATTCCAATCATATTTTGTGAATGATCTTTGGACACTTCATGTTTTTTTATGCTTGTCGACAAATTTTTTTTATCAAAATATCCCTCACAACCCAATCATTCTGTCTCAAATTAGACAAAAGTAGACATGGCTAATAATAGTTACTTATGCAACAAGTGCAAAAAGTGAACAACAAATGCAACAAGTTACGCAACAAATGCAAGAAGTGTTAATTGCACGCGATGTGAAATTGAGGCTGTCAGGCCGAGTTGGAAAAATGTCGAGTGAAATAAACACTTTTTGTACGAGTCGCATACAATATTTTTTCTACGTTCATGCAAAATCCAAAAAATGTTTTATTTAGGTGGTATTAGTAAATGTCAATTTTTTTATGTTTATGTTCGTGACGAATAGGCGACCTGCAAATTTTACTCCAGCGCCCCTAAAGGTGTTTCTAGTAAGGTCTTGCCATTCTATTTGCAATTTGACAAAATAGACATTTTGTATATTATAATTATTTTGTACTCTTAAATTATTAAATTGTCCCCGCTGCGGTATGGATAAACGTTCATCATACTCTGGAAACAATTGTTGTGTAGTGGGCTGTAAAAATAATTACGTAAATACTGACTGCATTGTGAAATTTTACACTTTTCCTAGCAGCCCCCAATGAAAGGACAAGACGAGATATTTGATTAAGCTCACATTTTTATAGTGTTGCTAAACAAAAGTGGGAAGCTACCAATTTTTCCCCTTTTCTATGTTCCTAGCAGAAAAATGTGAGAAACTAATTTGCTTGAATCCAAAATATATTATTTTTCACTAATAATTATTGTAAATATTTATGTTTTCATACACAACACTTTCACTTCTACTTCTTGACACAGCACCACACCAAACGTCAAACTAGTTTGTTGTCTAGTGAAAACTTGTATGATTCACCAAGGGCGGCGCTCGCGAACAATATTTGCAGGTCGCCTATACAAAACACAGTAGTAGAATTACAGACGAGTGCTATAAAATTTTTATTGCACTAGTGCAATAAAGAACCAGTTTTTGCACTAAATATAGTTCAATAAAGTTTTATTTTTTGCAGTTGTTATTCTCATACGAACAAATGTTAAAATGTGAAAATGACTGACCATGTTTCTATCCGTTGAAAAAATATTAATTTTTGGTAAAGGCCGGCCCGTCGAAATCCTTTACCTGAACTTTCAGCAATATCGTGATGAGAGAATGGTATTTGTAGTATACTGCAGACGAAATCATGTGGCGCATCCATGGCTAACGAAATTTTTAGATATAGCAAAACTAATGAATGTTAGGCGTTGTATCACTAGTAATGATCCTGTTCAAGTTATTTCGACGTACGCATTACTACGGTGTCATACACAGTGCGAATGCAATGCAGACAGTAGCCGATTTCACTGTCTGTGATTAATTCTGTTAGTGATGACGCAACTCTAAACATTCATTAGTTTTAGTATGTCTCTCCGTAGTTCGTATAAATAAATAAATTATATTTCAACACCTACCTTTATTTTCAAATCAATTTTATAATAATTATATTCCAAATTCCTGACCTGCGCTGCTGCACTTACTTAATTGTTATTTAAGGTAAGGTCATTTACACCTGTTTCTGCTTATGATTAAAACCAAACACCGGTCAATATTCAAATATTATTAGAGAATAAACATTCAACTCACAGACGCGTTGTCAAAACGAAAACATCCGTACTATTGGTCAAACGTGCACGTGGTACTCATTTATATTTCTTTCATTTATTTAAATATTGAGAATATTTTTTACTCAAATATATTAAGGAATATAAAGATGAATTCAGGAAAAAAAAATTATATATTTTTTATTATATTATCCAGGGATTGCAGGTAGGTGGTCTACCTTGCCTACCCGGACGAGCCGCCACTGGCATTAATCAGATTAATATTATTTAGTATTTAATTTGTTAATGTGTTGACAAATTGATTTATCGGTTCATAAACTTTTATGGATCCACTTAATATTGTCTACTCCATGGCATCATTTTCAAAATCTCTATGTCCTCTATTTTCTTGTAGCTGCATAATATAACTTGCTACTTTAAGTGATACTGTACAAGGCCGGTTCTACCCAAAGGGAGGCTAGGAAATTGTGAGGCCATATTTTATAATGTGCAAAGAAATTTTATTTATGAAATAAATGATTAAAGTAATGTGTCCGATTAGGGTATTAAATTTATAAAATAACGAAAAATTTAGTTAAGCGTGAAAGAATAACACAATTTTATTTTTAATTGTTTATATTTTACAAACATTAGAGAAAGAGGAAAAGAACACACTAAACAACTGAAAGTACTTACTTCTACCGGGCTTTCATTTAATCCCATGTAACTCATGTGACATAATTACTTTGAAAAACCTCAGACACGTTTGCGAATTGGCCATGAAACGAATTGACATTTCACATGGACTTTTATTTAGTTATTTAAATGATAACTTCTTAAATACTGTAATGTAACCAACCCGGGTCGGTTCAACATAATAATCAGCGAAACACATGGCCGGGGTACGTGATCGTCAAAAGGGGAAATACCTACCTACGTTGTATTTAATTTAAATTAACCCTGTCCGAGATGCACTGGTTACTAACGAAAAGCGGGAGTTTTGAGATGAAAAAGAAAAGACTAAGCATTTTAATACACCTACTGATTTATTAAAACAGGTATTCAATTTATGAACAATATAAAATAAGTACATGCCGTACTCAGCCTTGAATTCACGAGGGAAAAGAGCACGGCAGAGAAACCCTCGATCTCTATTCAAAAGAATCGCAATAATGCTGTTGGACACTTAGGTGACAGTAAAATGAAAACTTACAAGGGTTTCCATACTTGTGTTTTAACCTACAATCATTCTCAAGATACAAAACTGAAGAGTTTGTTGTTAGTTAGCCGACTTTCGTCAGAAGGTACTGAGGTCCCATACGGGAGGCAACCTACAATCATTCTCAAGATACAAAACTGAAGAGTTTGTTGTTAGTTAGCCGACTTTCGTCAGAAGGTACTGAGGTCCCATACGGGAAGCAACCCAGCTAGTAGTTGTAAGGTTTTGGTGCGAAAACGAAGGTCCCATACGGGAGGCAACTAGCGTGTTCGCCCAGGCACGGGGGAAAAGTGTTAATAAATTCAACAAGGCGCAAACATTCATCATCTCATACAATAAGCGGCAATTAGGTCACTGTTATAAGCAAAAACTACAAGTATGAAAAACCTACTCGTAGTCATGAATGGAACAAAAAGGTCAACAACATTACTTAGATCGAACTGAATTACACAAAATAAAATAATCTTAAAACCAGAATGAGCTGAACACACTAAATAAACAAGTAAAATGTTTATAGTTTATGCATAATGTATCATAATTATTTGTAGTTCAAAACATTATTATGTTTTGTCCGTGTTATATTTAACACGGACAATTTTAATAAAATGATGGCATTAATTCTCGAGATAATAAATTTAATAATAAACATTACAAATTAAGTATATTTACTAACCTGGGAAATTTGACGTGAAGCACCAACACACATCAGAGCCCAACTACCTGCTTCTCCATATGCGATCCCTCGTCTCCCTATATCCCGACTTTTCTCAACCACCCCGCACCACGTCTTTCCTAGTGCGTGTTTATATCCTAACCACTTGTTATTTAAAAATCGGTATCTCGTCTTTAAATAAAACAGAGGTCACGACTGAAGTTTATTAACTAAATAGGGGATAGGGTCCATTTCAATACCAACTTATAGAATTTGATTCACTAGTAAACAGAAACTGATCATGTGGGTTTCAGGTGGTGATCATTACTTTTACACTTAGGAATACAGCAACTAGGCGTTTTGTTAACGTTTTTTTATTGCCAAAATTAACAGGAAACCATATCAATTCAATTAAGTGTCAGTTTAATTGTCAAAAAATTGCATTAAATAGTAGGTAACGAATGTTTGCAGCCATATTGTTCCCAAATAAGAAGCTTCTCTATCTAACGTATTAAGCAAATGAATTGCTGTACTAATGCTCTTATTTAGTGACTTTAAACATGTAGGGTTACAAATGTTTTAAAATTGTTTTGACATTAAGAAATGAAAGCCAGTCCTGAAAGCAATCTACATTGATTTCATTTTTATATATCTCATTTGTTTTGTCACTACGATTGCGATCTATTAGATCAGTATTAAAAAAAAATTTAAGTCTAATATTGTTATAGATTCTATTCGATCTAATTTACTAGTAAGTCAATCACAAATAACAGGTTTGTGTAATAAATCTTTCTCGGCTTTTCAGATGTATTTCTTGTGATGATTCATCCTTTGCAATTTTTGCGTTTTTTTAAGTAAATTTTCGCCATTCAATAAATTTCCTTTTGGATCCTGAAGTGCATTTACTTGTATTATTTAATCTTGTAAATTTATTTTTTATAATTTTCCTATTATCAAAAACTGGTTCTGCAAGAATGTTAAAATAAATAATTAATCATACATAATCTTGTAAGTACAATTATTTTCAAAGCAACTCTTCTAACTTCTAGGTACAAAAATGTTTTTTTTCTGATTTTAAAAATGTAAAAGGGGTTTATTTTTATTCATACAAAAATTACATAAGGACTACATTTGTTTATTATAAGTAGTTAGATACACTATGGGATCACTAGGCATCCATACCTACATAAAAATCAATCTGACATGGAAAGTTTGGTATTTTTTATACTGTCGAAGTGAGATTTACTAATGTAGGTTGTCATGTCATCGTGGTATTTACGTCTACTGTATCTTTTTTGTTTTCACTTGTAACAATGTCTTTACACTTTTTAACGAGGTGTTTGAAACATATTCAACATTATTCTGCCCATCAAATTGAGTGGTGCAATACAAATAATATTATTTTATGACGTTTTTTTAGACAAATGATTTCAGTAAACTCTAATATATTATTAATCATTGCTGGGTGAAGCTTTTTCAAAGGGTCTGATTAATTAAGTAGGTAGGTACATTTTCCCACAAGTATTACATTTAAACAATTACAGACCAATGTTTAAAATAGTTTCAGAGAATGGAAACTTTCTTCTTTTATATTTGATTATTGCCATTTTTGTATGAGGTATTTCTATTGTATCTAACTGCCTAATAACATTATCATTTTCATCTCTTTGTGGTGTGCAAGATCTATTTGAAACTAAAATAATCTGTTGATTGATGGAATTCTTCATTCAACGAATGAACCGAATCATATTTAAAGAGACGTGAATTTCTATGTATAGGTATCTAATTGAAATAGAACAGGAATATGTGGTACTGACCTGAGTTTTTACTGTCATTCTCCACAACTATTGATATTCGATTTTTTCACAAAAATTTCTCACGTAATTCGATTGCTATATATCAGGAACAATATGATGGAAGGCAGCTGTGGATAAAAATGGGAATTGTTGGGATTGAAGGCAGTAAGGGAAGATAGTAGATAACTGTCAACGTTCATCAATAACATCATCGAAAGTATTTGACTGCAAGCAGCAGACAACAAAAAATAGTTTTGTGAAGCTTAGAAACCACATTCTAGTTACACATCAAGTTCTATCACAACAAATTGTAAGTGCTAATGCAGCAGATCATAATCGATTGATGCAAAGTTGCTGATTTACTAATTAAGAACATGCACATACTTTTTGGATGCATTAGCCAGAAATCCTTCATGAATATGATCAGTTAGAAATCCAGGCAAGTCAGTAGCAATCACTAGTTGAGACAATTCTAACGGTACCAGGTGTCTACTGAATTCTCTTAAATTTTGTCGCTTAGCTGCTAGATGCATAAAATTATCCATTTATTGTTATTAGATTTACATAATTATGTTTCATACTGACTGGTTGTGATGTATATGCATTTGACCGCATAAAAAAGGATTCTTTAAGTTATTGACTAATGTATATTTAAATTATGCAAATATTGTTTTGTTTTTACAATAAATAAATAAATAAACCGGAACTACTTTCATAAAACCCCTCATTAAATGAGGTAGATGCTGAAGCATCATTTAGTTTTTAATATTTTTCTTACAAATATAACCAATTAGAAATATATTGTTATATAGAATGAGACAATTATTAAATTTAACGTAAATTATTGCAAGCAGCCTTGTCTAGAGCTAGTGCAATATTGTTTAATTTAAGAGAATGGTAAATCAGCAAACTGGTGACCTATGAGTCTCTGTTAACGACTGAAATCAGTAGGTACTATATAGTAAAATCCACTAGTCATACATTTCCTTGTGCCATGCCATTAATCGAGATTAGGGAGTCAGAGGCTTAGATTGCTCGTATTACCTTATAAAATTAAATAACCATAACCCTTTAAATAACTATAATATATAGCTAAAGGCAATCGTTGAGAATTTAAGTTTTACGACGCCATTTGAAATAATTGTTATACTGGTTTATTTGACATTATGTTACATAATTATTGACTTACTATAAAATACGTTAGAATGTTTACTTCTGAGGACTGTACTGTACTTTTATTATACTTTTACAAAAGACCTTATATTATGATCGCAAACCTACAGCAATGCCGTATTAGTTCTAGTTGGCACATAATATTTTTAAAAACCAAATTGGCCTAAAGGGTGAAGACTGCAGACTTGTTAGATTTAGTAGCATTACATTAGCCTTCTTACACTATATTGGAAACATTTTAGTTTTTGACAAGGATCTTCGAGTAGAGGGAGCAAGACTTTTCTAAATCGGTAATAGGGTCTGACGGAACGAAACGTCCCCAGAAACAAAGTATTTTCCTGTAATTTCTAGTAGGTATAACATTCAGTATAAATCTAGTTATCTAGCTAAGATAGCATAATTCTTGGCTACTCCAATATTTGGTGTAGGTGCGCATTTCTCTGAATTAATTACATGGTTGCTAAAAAATCGCTGATATAATAAGTTGTTGTTTTGAGGAGGTACATTTAAATGAATGGTGTTAACATTATTGTGTCATTGCCATATTCTTACTAAGAAACTGAATGAACCTTGAGGTTTTTGAGTTAATAAACAGCTCTGGTGATTATTAACTCAAAACTCTGATTATTAACTCTGGTGATTATTATATCAACCTGATCTGTTGACCTGAAAGTGTTGTTATCAAGTTTACCGTCCATCTCAACCAATTATGAATTACTGTTTGTTGTTCTCAACTGTCAGAAAGTGTCAATACACCTAATCCGGATAATCTGATTTATCTCCACACTTTTTTCAACCACCCAATATACCCTAAGATATAATTGTTTGCATATTCACAACTCTGGAATAATGGCAAAAATGGTAATTGGAAAAATACGTCAAAAATAAGACGGAAAAAAATTATTGAACACTGCACTCTGCAATATGTATTGAATATGAATGTCCACGAACCAGTTCACTGCAGTCAGTCGGCAGCCAGAAGTTTGGTTGTTGGCCTTGTGTTAGCAGGTGTGTTCGGTCCGCCTGGCAGGGCTTTTCATTGTTGCCCCGTATTGATGAATAAATATTTAGTGTATTGAAACAGGGATCTGTTTATAAAATGATTACAGTGCGATGGTTACAACTTCCCAGCTGTTTTTGAGCGACGGCTTTATTGAACCTCAGCGGAACATTCTTTTCCCTACAGATCGGTTATCGGGGGTTTTCATTAATACTTCATCTATTGACTTTATTTAAACAACACCCTTCCAGGTATTATAGGTGAAATATTTACATGCATTTTAAATTCACCCTGATTATATATATTTATATACCTATAATGTATATTTGAATAATGACTAGAATAACAAATATATTTAATGTTTTAAGTGCATATATGTAGGGATTGTCACAATATCAAATCAGTATTGACTGATATTGGTGACTAAAAGATATTTTATCATTTTGGATCTTCCAGCTAGCTAAAAAAAATGGCCTACAAAGATTCAAAGGATATACTCAACTCAGAACCAGAGTAGAGAAATTTCTCATCCAAACTATCAAAAGCTATGAAGTAAACTATCAAGGCAAATGAAAAATACATTTTTGTTACCTAAAAATGGACTGCGAAAGCTCCAAATTTTTAGCCAACAATTACAATATTAAAATTAATATATTATGAGCATAAATAAAACATGCTTTACAAATAAGGATCCAGCACATTTTCATAACAAGTTTACATTTGCAAATTTTGAATTAGTAAGACCTACTAATTCGTAATGCGAAGCATATCGGCAGAAACATTTTTTTCTTATGGTACATACCTATAATAGCTGCATAATCAGTTTTCAAAACAGCATTTCAGAAATATGAGGTTCCTATCCCGCTATATTTGGACGAAAAGCTGTGAGTATGTATTATGTATTTGTTTTCTTACTTAAATAAATTAACTTACATACCTTACCTACATTATTACATACAAATTCCAGTAATCTGAACGTCTAGCTCGGTTGTATAATACTGTAATCAAATATCTCACTTCACAAATTGAATAAAATATAGGTGAGAACATGTTTATTATCCATTTCATAGTTTGCTTAATATAGTCATAATTTGTGCTTCAGTACAAATACTGAATATTTATATTCAGTATATTTAATTGAGTTATTTCTTAGATTGTCATATTTTAAATATTGTTTCATTTATTCAAGTTATATATATATATATATATATATATATATATATATATATATATATATATATATATATATATATATATATATATATATATATATATATATATATATATATATATATATATATATATTCAATATTGTTTCATTATTTATTTTATTTATTCATTTATTTATTCAAGTAATTTATGTTTATCACATGCAATATTTAGAATGAGAGAGATAATATTAATTATTGTTTAGACTTTTTATGGTTCTTAAAAAGAATGTAGATATGTGATTTTCATATCCTTATTAGTTTATTACTAGATAGCTTATATTACCCCCACACACATGTCGACATCATTTATTACATGTTATGTAAAAGTTATTACTGTAATTAAAATACCCTTTAAATAAATTATATGCCGGTGGAGCCCATCAGCCAGGACCAAGGGAGGCTGCGCAACTTCACGTGACACTGATCACTTCTTATCGAGGTCACATCTATAGCCAAGAATAATTGGTGCATATATAAATTATTGTGCACAATTTTCCAAGCAAAATTTTTAAATTTTTATAGGCCTTTTTCATGCAGAGTTAAGAACTTCATACAACATTGAAAGAAAACTATAAAACATGTTGAATAGCTATAGGCTATGAAGACAATAATATAGGTACCTGTACCAAAAAATCACCATTTAAAAATATATGTACCAAAGCGTGAGATATAGGTTTTAGGACATTAAATTGTCATGGCACATCAAACATACCTATATTATATGAATGTTGCTCTGAATTTATTTTAAATCATATTCAACAAAATTTGGATAGGTATCGGTCTACCTACCATATTGTAATTTTATTTCCATAAGTACCTACTGCGTCCATTGCTATATAAGTAGGTACCTACCTTGGTGAACTACTGTTTGCGATAAGTACTGGTACTGCCGCATATTTGACTGCTATTTCTGAATTGCTGAAATGACTGGTATTCTGAATTGACTGCTATTTCTTCAATTACTTCCTATGTATTATGGAGATATATGTTACAATCTAGGTATACATAGCTAATTATTTATAGGTATATGTATAGGTATCTTAAGCGAATATAGGTATATAATATATGATATATTGTGGATTTATAATTTTTATTCATATCTTTATTTTTGGGGATTCTAAATTCTTATGAGAATGAATTAAAGTAATGAACTTTAATTCTAACTTAAATGTGAAAATGAATAGTGCGTAAGTATACTATTAATTAATGTGAAAATTAAATGTTACCTACCTAATATGTACAAACACATGCATATATACCTACCTACATATATTTACAAATAGTAGGTACCTATACCTATATATAAGTACCTAGTACCTACTTACCTAAATAAATGTACGCAACTGAATTTATTGACTATGCATATACTTACTAAATGTTATTTCCTCAAAACCCATACATACCTACATGCTATCTATATATCACTAACTACAAGTATTTACACATGTTTTAAGGAATTATATCTAGGTAGGTATATCTACACCCCTAAAATACCTGCAATAAAAAAAAATTATCAATTTAAACAAATTTTAATACATGTATTTATTTAAATTATTATGTGTCTTAGTGTTATCTCAGCTATACCTACGCATGGTTATAAAGTTTATATACAAATTCAACATGTATATTGTATATAAAAATACCAGAAGAAGGTGAGTAGGTACGTATTTTTTTTTAGTAGGTACAAAAACGGTAAGTTGTCTGAGTGCAAGGTTGTAGAATAAGAATAGACCATATACCTATAATATTAATATATTTATGGAATATGTGTGGTCTGAGTGGCTAGTGAGTGTAGTTCAAATGTTTCAAATCAATCAATAGACCTAAAATCCCTAGTAACAGTAACGTATTTATTTAAGCTGAAAGGTTATGGAGCAATGTCATTTGTAATCATAATTCATAACATAATTTATATGTAGGTATTGTACTTATAGTAGCCTGCAGTAGTAGTACTTTATGGTAATATATTACCGCGTAAATAATAGGAGAGGTACTTGGGCCACTAATAATTTCTTATTAAGTTATTTATTAATTTTTTAGATGCTAATTACGAATTCTCTAGCTAAGTGTGCCTTGAACTTGTATAAAACAAAGAACCTACATTGTTGTGTTAGTATTAGAAATATCTGCGTATCCCACATAAAAATGTCTGAAATTGAAAAAAAATTTGTATTACCAAAACGGTTCGAAGGAAGTGAAAAAAGTGTTTGGTAAGTTAAATGCCATATATAATTACAATATTTTTGAGGTGTTATTTATAGGGTAGAGTATATCCAGTTAGCCCTAGACTATAAACCATTGAACTTGGGACAGGGATTCCCAGATTTCCCACCACCAAAGTATGTAACTGAAGCTCTAACGCAAGTTTCAAGCGGAGAAAATTATATGCTTCATCAGTATACCAGAGGATTTGTAAGTAAATAGACAGTTATTTTTATGAGTTATCGAATAAGTAGGTAAGTACCTAATAGAGTAGGTATTAGCAGTGATGTTACAATACCCAATAAAAATCGGGTGTTGAAGGGGCGGGTAAAACGGATGTGCGATTTCTCATTAAGTAGGTACATTTTACCACGTTTTTAAACTCATAAATATGGCTCTCCACTAGAATACAGCACGCATATTAGCATGCGAGCTTAGCAGTGCAAAGTGTTGACAAAATTCTGTAAAATATTTAAATCAATGACGTTATTTTCCTTGAAAACTGTCAAAAGTGTCTACCACATCACCTGACATGTGGTACATCAGATACAGTAGTATTCAATTACAGGTTAATCATATAATTTTTTTGAATCCTTATATAATATTAGAGTGCACAATATACCTAATGTTGCTAGCAATCGAGCCGAATTAATAGTAATTAAAATAATTATTTAAGATGTTTATGTCAACTTTTAAGACTAAGACCAGATAAATGCTTATAGGTATCTTCCTCTCTCTAATGTAGCTATTATTCGGTAAGAGCCATCTGATCAGTTCATTGGTATATCCTAACCTAAGAAATTAAGATTACCTCATAAATGGGTGTTTCTGAAATTAAGACTAGTTCGCTGGATGTCATAAATGTCAAATAATTTTAATACTAAGACTGCATAAGCAAATAATACAAGAGAGTGTATATAAATTCTGAATTTATTATCTTATGATGAGTGTTATATGGGTGTAAATTTAAATACCTCCTACCAGGGACCTAAATTTTCTTCCCTTTTTGAAAATGTTAATTTTTCTTGAAAAAATTCTAATATTTTTCAATGCTAGTAACAAACATACAATTGTGTTCAAATAACTAAGGTGGTTTTAAAAAAAGTATCAGAGCTGGCAAAATGTTACAAGAAGGAACGAAGACAGTAATGGGTATAATAAGTATTAGCTTTACAGGTTTAACTTTTTGCCATATAGTATTGCGGTCAATTTGTACCCTATTTTATAGCAACATTTAACTAAAACCGCTTTATTCTTATATATTATTTTTTGACATGTTACATAAACACACAGTCTAAGATCTATAAATGCGCATTTTGCTAACTGGTTATTAAACAAAATATTATAAATATGGTTCTAAGACTCTAGGTATAACTTTCTGGAATAACTTGAAAATTACTATGAATAAATAATACTACATAATGTCACTATTTCTCAACATGTGATCCCAAAAATCCCAAATAGTAACACTGGCATCTAGCGATCATTATAATCATGTTCATATGTGATGTGTTTAACACACTTTTATTAACTTCACCTGTATGTTTGTATGCATGTATCTTGTACGGAATTTTTGAATGCGATTTTCACCCAGTTCAAAACGTCAGATTGACTGAAACTTTGCACACTTATCAAGGCGACAATGCACGACGATACAATAATTTGCCTCACCAGGATCATCAAAAACCAAGATATTCAAAAAAATTCTCACATTGGCGCATTCGCCACAATATAGATTTTACTGAAAGTTATGAATGTTCATTGAATCTTGCATAACACAGCACAAAAATTAATCTTTTTCATAGCAGAAAGTAAAACTAATTAATATATTTGTCAGTGAAAAAAAATATGGTTTAAAAAACCAAAAAAACACGTTTTAAAGGAAACCGAACTAAAAAGTAAAAAATCTAGTATAATTTAGGTAAATTATTTTTCACTTTTTCGGTTTCCCTTCAGCGTGTTTTTTAAGTTTTTTAAAACTATAATTTATTCCTTGTTATACGCACTTTTGTAAGTGGCTTCAATCGAGGTTGTCAACTAATAACGACAACATTTTTTTTTATTTGTGTCACTTTTTCCGGATGAGTGATAAATGTTATGTAGCTAAAATATGAAGCAACTCTTCAGTAATATTACCTAGAGACTATGGGCAATAAATGCTCAATATTAATAAGTCTATGTATGTATAATATTATTAGGTAGGTACCTATATCCTTATATACCTACCTATAACCGCAAATAATGTGTATAGTAACAATAAAAATTGCTTGTTTATTCTTATTTTAACTTTTATGTTAATGCAATTAATATTATATTCTCATAAGTACATATATATTATTATAAGTAGATACATGCATAATACCTTCATACCTATGTAGTTATGTTTACAATTTTCATTTAATGAGTTAAGAAGGTACATATATATATATATATATATATATATATATATATATATATATATATATATATATATATATATATATATATATATATATATATATATATATATATATATATATATATATATATATATATATATATATATATATATATATATATTATAGATAAAAATTTCTTTTCCTTGTTGTAAAAAGCGCTAAGCAGGTATATATTTTATTATTTCAAAATTGAATGTGTAGTAATGCGATAACCGATAACCTCTAGCTGTTTCATTTGAATACGTATTTACTTATCTATTAGTCAATAATTATTGTTGTCATTTGTGTACGCAGTTGATATAGTATGATAAATGTGTTTATATGTTTTATGTACAAATAAATATAGTCTGAGTGTATAAGTAATTACCTACTGAAAAAAATCATATCTAGAGGCATTTGTACGATAAGAGGTAGGTATAATATAAAGTCGTGGGATAATAAGTATAGTATGCTATTTAATTAACTCTCATATTAATTAATTATGTTTGTTGTTTGGTGTTAAGACAAGTTTAATTTTGGAATTTAATGACACCACATAAAAATATGAAGACATTGACCCCGATAAAAATATGAAGTAACATTAATTTCCAAAATAGTAGTTAAGAGAGTAGTTACCTATATTCTGAATATGAATTACCTGGGTACCACAAATGTAAAATTAATTATATTTGCGAACATTTTAACATGTTTCTGTTTGTAGATAATATGATACTGCCAATACTGGTACATATACTCTCCGTACCTTACATATACTCTCCATACCAGACATATTTTTTTATTGCATACAAATGTTTTACCCTACTGAAAAATAAGATATGCAAAATATGACGCCTTCATTCCCAATAATAAATTTGTTATAAATTATTAGTCACGCGCGCGAGCGAACCGTTTCAAACAGGTTCACAGTCGCGACACATCCTACAATTTACAAACGACGAGAAGACCGATTCGGTCGGCTACGGGAGTTCCCAGCACTTCGGCTACACGAGATCCCGCTTGTTTTCATAGTTCATTCGTTGGCTTTGCGGCGCAACGCCTACCGAAGATTGTAGAATGTGACGTCACAGCTCGTTTCGGGCCGCGTCAATTTTACCGCTGCGCTGTTTAGATCCTTCTTACTGATCACGCAGAATTAGAAATCTTGTTTTTTGGTGAAGTACACGTTTTATTACAGCGTTATGCTGTTTTTTAGTTTTTTTTTGATATTTAAAATTTTAGTCATGTTTCCTATTGGTAAAAGTAATAATTATTACAATTTTATTAACAATATTGTTCCTTATTTTTCATAGCAATTTACAGTAGAAATATTTTTAGGGGCATCCTAGGCTGATAACCGCTCTTTCAAAACTGTATTCAAAGCTAATAGGTAAAACAATTAATCCTCAAACAGAAATACTAACTACTCTAGGAGCTTATGAAGCACTATTTTCTACCATTACTGGACATGTGGACCAAGGCGATGAAGTTATAATAATCGAACCATTTTTTGACTGCTATGAGCCCATGGTTAAGTATGCGGGGGGAGTTCCTAGATTTATTCCTCTGAGAATGGTAATTTATTTCCCATCTCTTAAACATATGATTATTCTTTAATTGGCATACACACAAACACAAAAAATACAATTATATTTGTTATGTTTGCGGCTATTTTTCTCTTCAGAAAGATGTTTCTGGTAGGCTCCCTTCCTCATCAGATTGGGTGTTGGATAAAGATGAACTTACTGGACTTTTTAACAGTAAAACTAAAGCAATTATTTTGAATACCCCGAATAATCCACTTGGCAAAGTTTTCACAGAAGAGGAATTGACGCAAATAGCAGATTTGTGTAAAAAATGGAATGTTTTATGTATTTCAGATGAGGTATATGAATGGATGGTCTACGAACCCTACAAACATGTCAGAATTGGTAAGATTTAATCAACCTATGTTATATCAATGTAGATTAATATCCGATGCATGCTTATATGTTCACATGTTTGTGAACATATAACAAATAGTATTGCTATTTAGATTTTTTACCAAAATCTGATTGCAGATAGAAACAAACATGTGTAATTGATTTAATTACTGTCAATATTATTTTATCACTATGAGATGTATTAGATATAAAATTATATTGTAATAATTATAATATACCGGGTACTCCATTATATTTTGACCCTCTTTAAACCCATATAACTTTTGTAGTTGAGATAATGAAATGCGGTTTTTGCTGGTCTTCTAATTTTGATGTTTTTTAAAATTTTGTACTTTTTGTTTTTAGGTTCTTTTTTATTCTCTATATTTTTTTCCGCAACATCTTATTTCTATTAGTAGAATATAAAATATTAGATCGATTAATTGTTTTTGTTGTATTGGATAAAATATAAATATGTAATATACCTAGGGGAGATTCACACATTCGGATGCTTATTTTCATTTGTCTATTATGTGTTCGAAATTTTATTTTTAATAAGGGACAACTGGATGTACAGAGGCATGTAAGTTAGTAGCTAGATTGTTATTCTCTTGGAAAATTGTGATTAAGTCTAACAATTTTTCACAATTCAGCATTTTAAAAAAAATTGTAAATGTCCAAATCTTCCCCGCTGGGGGAGTATATTAAAGAGAAAGAGTTGTTTTAATATAGAATCTTCCTGTAGTAGAGTATTATTTAGAGCCTCTATATGTGTCGAACATATGAAAATTTAACATTAAACTCGGTTATTAGCTGAATACAAAATTATATGGGAATTATGTAAACTATTGGTATATAAAAGGTATTATTGAAGTACACTATAATTATTAAATTTAAACTGTTTCTAGAAAAGGTACTAATTCACTGAATATTATAATCACTGAATCTTATAGATTTTTTTCTTTTTTCTACTTCTGTATCCGAAGAGTGTTTCCATATGACTTAATTTCTTCTTTCTCTCATTTTTCTTTGGTATTAATTTATTGCCAATTTCTGATGCTATCTTTCTTTTCACTTTTCTATTAATTAGGACAATTTTTCGGATAAATTAGAATCGTCCAAATCTGCCCCCTCTAGGCTTCGTCTGAATTTGAACCACTATCAAACAATATGGGTACCAAATTATAGGGTAGGATATTTGTAACTTATGTTATGCTAAATTACTCTAAATAAGTATGATAAGTCTAAATAAGTAGTTTATGATAACTGCTGATGTTTACAAAAAAATTGTCTGTAAAGCAGTGGCGTAACAACTGACTGGGCACCACCGCGAACGTTTTCAGGGGCCCCCCCTCTATAACAAGTGGATAATGAAAATTCTTGTCGTCATTACTATTAGGTTCAGGTTTATGAATTTTTGAATTAGTTAATTGTGTGAAAATAATTTTTAATCAGTATAATGTTGCTTACCATGTATGGTAGTAGCGGGAGTAGAACTGATCGGGCCTCATAGAATCCAAAATCCAAGAGACAGAAAGCAGTAAAACACATAAACAGAAACAAGTCAGCACAAACATTATGTCACAAAGTACTGTTAAGGTAAGGTAGTATTAAAAAAAACGGCCATGTGCGAGTCAGAATCATGCACGAAGAGTTCCGTGCCATTATCTATAAAAACGGCAAAAAAATCACGTTTGTTGTATGGGAGCCCCCGTTAAATATTAATTTTATTTCAATGGTAGTATCTCGTCCGACCGGCGACTCCGGCATTTATTAGCATACAGATTCAGGTCCATGTCCATTTGTTGTATGGGAGCCCCCTTAAATATTTATTTTATTCTGTTTTTTAGTATTTGTTGTTATAGCGGCAACAATAGGTACATAAAATTTTCAACTGTCTAACTATCATGGTTCATGAGATAGAGCCTGGTGACAGACGGACAGCGGAGTCTTAGTAATAGGGTCTCGTTTTACCCTTTGGGTACAGAACCCTAAAAACGACCAGATCGTTAACCAGAGTTTTTTTGCATAATCGTTTATAATTTCTTCGATATTTAATATTTTAACAAACTCGTGTTCCATACTGATTACAGAACCTGTCTGAATGTGCCCCGTGTCCCCTACATAGAGTAATTTGTAATTTTTAAAACAATGAGATATTACTCGCAATGTTAAATATTGTCATCAAATATCTCATTATTTTTTATAACTAATATTTTTGGGCAAATATGTAAATAAATATTGATGGTGGGGCCAGCGAGATTTAAGTCATTTAAGTAGCCCATGGCGGCACCAAACCTAAATACACTACTGATAATGAAAATTAAAAGGATGACCCAGTTAATTGCTTCCATGTTTTGTTTTAGCAACACTACCTGGCATGTGGGAGAGAACAATAACAATCGGTTCAGCTGGAAAAACATTTAGTGTGACCGGTTGGAAATTAGGGTGGGCTTTTGGACCAGCGAATTTGATGGTCAATTTGCAAATGATCCACCAGAATTCTGTTTACACTGGCGTCACTCCTATTCAAGTAAGATGTTTGTAGTATATTTATTTATAATGAGATTATTCCTTATTATTAGCAACAGAAAGTAACACCACTTCTACCATTTCGAAATAATCCATCTGAAATAGCAATTATATTTTTACTCACTCATTTTCTTTGATTCAGGAAGCCGCCGCTATTGCTTTTGAAACAGAACTCCAGAGGCTTGATAGTAAAGATTCTTACTTTGTTTCACTGGCTAGAGAATTAAAATCGAAGAGAGATTACATGGCTCAATTCTTACAGGACGTAGGCATGAAGCCAATAGTGCCAGAAGGAGGTTACTTTATGATTGTCGATTGGTCACCACTTGGTATGTGACAAATAATTATTGAATTAATGAAATATTTTTATAAACTGATTTTAGTAGCTACTTAAAGGATACTTTTTATTTCAGAATCGAAAGTTGACTTCAGTACCGAAAATGACAAATATAAAGATTATCGATTCACAAAGTGGATGACAAAAAAAATCGGCATCCAGGGAATACCCCCTACTGCATTTTATAGTGTACCTGACAAAGGTCTTGCGGAGAATTATGTTCGCTACTGTTTTAGTAAGGTATGTAAAATATTTTACCTGAATCTGAAATCATTTATTATTGTATTTTATTTTTTAGAAAGACGAAAATTTGAAAACAGCTGCTGATATTTTACAAAAGTGGAAAGCTAGTGGTAAATAATGATGTGATATTATGTAAATTTATTAAATGTTTATTGATTTTAATATGAAATTGTTTTGTTGTGTATTTAAAAATTATAAAAATTTGTGAAGAATGTTATAAATAAAAGAGTCTAACTGAAGAATATTACAATACCATATACGGTAATAATAATAAACAGTACCAAAAAAATGCAATGGTTATACAGGGTGAGCCATTGAACAAGAAACACGTTTTGATACACTTGAAAGTTGACATTGACACATCAACCCAGATGTTAGCATCAACAATTTCCAGTTAAAACTACGAAATTCATGAAACTGGTCCAAAATAATCCCATGACTACAGGAGAAATTGTTTAAAAAATCCCAATAATAAATTGGACTAGACTAGGAAGTCTGTATTCGTTTAAATTTCAAAAAAAGAAGTAATAGAAAAATAGTAAAAATATTCCTTTGTTGAAATAGGGGTGGTGTTTAACGGATGAAAATCTAGTTAATTGTGGTTAAAATTCTGAAAATTTGGAACCGCATAGAATTCGACCACCGAATTGTAGAAAAAATCCTTTAGATGAAATATGATGGGGAGGTAATTTTCGGAGGGTTGAAACTGGATAACTGTGTTGCGTTCCTGTAAAGATAATTGCATAAAAGATGCAAAAATTGTATAAAAAAAGGGCGAAAAGGGATTATAATTAAACCCCTTTAAAAAAATGCAAGAAAATATAATTTAATTATGTTTTTAATGATGTACCCCTTCATTTGCCCATGTGAGATTGGAGGGGGTGGCAAATAAATTTTTAGATTAATGGTAATTTGTTATCAGCATAATTGATACTTTGCAATCGAGACTAGTGAGTGACTTCATTAATTAAATTAAATACGCCATTTTAATATTAATTGTTACTTTCGAAATTAGGTGTTTTTCGCTTGCATCGATATGCAGGGCTCGTATCCTAAAATCATAAAAATCATAAAATTTGCCATTATGTCCTAAAACGGAATAATTCGTAAATTTTGGGACAGATTATTAGACAAATTAAGTAGTAGTATATTCTTTTTTAGATATACATATAATATTACAAGAATATCTTCTAACAGATTATTCATAGAATATTCGATTTAAAATGCATATTAATTCAACATATGTAGAAAGTATTACAGGAATATCCAAATGTTTTTCTTTTAAAGAATGAGATAAGAATATTGTGGGGCCGTGAGAAAATGGTACTCCAAGATATCCAAGTAGGCAATTTCTCTATTTCTTTTGACTATGATGAGTCGATTGGAAACGGGTGTTCTTAAATAACAACACACACACACACACGAGGTATAAACCCCTAACAAGAGCATTTATTAACTGAACACTATTCATTTCGCTCGCATTTATAAATAAGAAGGAGTTTTTCCTTCTTATTTATAAATGCGAGCGAAATGAATAGTGTTCAGTTAATAAATGCTCTTGTTAGGGGTTTATACCTCGTGTGTGTGTGTGTTGTTATTTAAGAACACCCGTTTCCAATCGACTCATCATAGTCAAAAGAAATAGAGAAATTGCCTACTTGGATATCTTGGAGTACCATTCGTGCTCATGCGCACCCACGGCAACAACAATGCTGCCAACTTAGGAACACAAAATCACCAATACAATTCAAATTTAAAGGGTGTCTCAACAAATATTCTCCCTGTATTTTTCATAAAATACTATCTAAAACATCAATTAATTTTTAACAATATTTTTTTTCAAAATTGATATCGAGAGATAATATTCAGAGTAAAACTTAATTTTCATTAATATGTCCTAAAAATATCCCAAAATTCGACAAAATATGGTCCTAAATTCATAAAATAAATGTAGAAGTTTGGTCTGATAGTAGCCCTGAATATGTACAAAATATTAAAGAATATATTAATAAATAATATTAATAAATTAATAGAAAATATTAATAAATATTAATATTCAAGAAGCTGCAACTTAATATTTAGGACATAAAGCCCATATCCATGGAATAGAAGCGGTCAAAAAATGTAGAAGATAATAAAATTATATTTACCTAATTTTAGCGGCTAAAACCGCTCATCTGATTACAGACTCCAACTCGCATACCACATAGCAAGCCAAACCCAACTATCTGTCTATAATATAGCCCTTACCTTGTTCTGTATCAGTCATGGCTGCTTCGTAGTTTTGAAGCTCACTCACAATCAATAAAACACTGAAAATCCACAGTACAACTATTCGCTTAAACATGTCTTTGTGTCTAGGACCGGAAAATTCAAATAAGGCAAGTACAGGGATTATGCCCTCTTGCCCTTCGAAGAATAGGGGTTATACCCACTAATGACCATGTTATTTATCTGTTTCCCTGAAGTCGACAAAATTTAACTCATTTTAGTTTTGGCCAGAAATTGTTGTTCGTGACCCACTGTGCAATCCCCTAGCCCCAGCAACCGCAAAGTCAAGAATTTAAATAGGGGAAGGGGGTTGAGCGACCCCTCATTTGAAGCGTCTTTCACTTGTCTATGCGACAGCATGAATGGAATTTCCTTTTAATGACAACCGAACAAAGAGTTCATAATTTGAAATTAAATAATCCCAAAGACAAATCGATAAATTTGAAAAATTTTAACCGTTTGGGATTCAGGGCAGAAAAGGCTTTCAAATCACTATATCTGAGTCTCGGGAGGTTTCTTTAAACTCATAAGTTAATAAAAAAATGCATTAAAATGATAATAAGCATTTATCAGTTGTTGACATAACACGAGCAAACCTAAAAACATTCACTCAACTCGCATAGAGAATCAAAAGACCTTTAAAATGTGGGTACACTCGACCATCTTACCGTAATTTTTGTTTTTGTTAGGGCTAGGTTAACCTGACAAAGTCACATTTAACGTCAAAATGTGCCATTCAAAAGACAAAAGGAGACGTGTTTCAGGATTTTTTCCCAAACAACATCCCCACCTTAGTTAATCTAGAGGGTGGTTTGCATGAGGAAAAAAAATGTAATTTCGACCATGCTATCACTTAGTGAATTGAAAGACCCTTCAAATGAAGGGTAGCTTGACCCCCTATTTAAATTCTTGACTTAGGGGTTGCTGGGCTATGGGGTTGTTCTGATGTCAAGTTTGACATCAAAAGTTATCCCCTAAAAATTAAGAATCGACCCGTCAAACTTTACACAACCAGTTGCGTAATATTTCACTTTTCCTAACTGTTTGTGAAAAGTAAGACGTTTCCTAACGTCAAAGGGTTTTGAAAAGTCTATCTTTACATGTCAAAGTTAGAAAAAGTTCATTACATAGTAGGTTATTTAGACCTGACAGCCATGAAAGTGACGAGCTGTCACACCGTTACAACCTACTGGATTGTTTTTAAACATATAAAATTCATAGTTCTCTTCTCATAAAATTGGTGAAAATTAGAAAAAATCTTTTATGAAACACGTTGGGAAACACTATTTTGTGTAACTCGCATCCTTTTGCAGAACTCACTAGCGCTCGTTCCGCAGAAATCTACTCGTTACACAAAATAGTACTTTTCCCAACTGGTTACAAAAATAGCTATTATGGGCTATTTGTTGTTGACGACGAGAGTCTATCGAGGACTGTCATCACATTTGTTCATACCCCTTCTCGATTTAAATTGCCTTACGAATTATTCGTGTTTTTTTGAGGATTGGATGAGAGCTAGTTTTTGTATTGTTGAACGTTGAAATATATGTTATGACAGTATGTAGTTATGAGTCGGTGTTGGACTATCTAAAACTACTTGCAGTACTTGCCAAAAATGGGCCCATTACGACAAGTGTGAGCTCAAAATTAGAAATTTACTAGTTGAATTTGCTAATTTCAATATGGCGGCCTATACTAGAGAACGTTCTTATTGTAAAAGAATTAAGAACTTAAACATTGCAGCAATGTTAAACTTTATGTTATGTTGTTTGTCGTCTGGATACCAGACATCAATAGTAATGAAAAATAAGTTAATATTTATTTTTCTTATCTGTAAAATTAAGTTAATAGCATATTATAACCGCTGTTTCAGGAAAATTTAATTATGTATTATTTCAAACAGAATCACTTGAAGAATATGCAGCTATCCTTATTTTTATCTCCATATTGTACGTAGTGTTCCGTGGTGTTAAATACCGGATCTAAAAAACTGTTATAATAAGTTACAATATCACAATACTTGTTTATAAAAGCTTATATACCTACTTACCTATAAATGCACAATTGTATCATTGTAAGGCGTAATATATAGGTAGTTAAGAAACGGTGATTCGTCTGAAATGTCGGGTAAATTTGCTGTTATTCCACGGTTACAAGGAGCTGCAAATAATGTTTGGTAAGTACAGAATTTATATAGTAGGTACATATTTATTTAATTTCATGTTTTTCAATAAAAAATCCCCTGAACCGAAATCCAAATAGCAGTGTTGACGTATAGTGAACATAAAATTAATATCCAAGACATCCACGTTACTCTTTTCGATGGAAACCGAGATCGCAAAAAAAACGTATAGGTACCTATAAATAAGAACTGGTTTTTCAATGTTCGGTTAAGGTAGGTTATATAATATACCAAACTAGAAATTTAGAATGTTATTGTAATCAATATTTTGTATAAAACTTTTCACATTATAAACTTCCTGATAACTAACTGTTATCATTAAATTGCTTTAACCAGCGATTGAAAAACCCCTTTTAAGGTACAGGCCCCTAAAAGTGAGTGTCCAAAAACGTAGAAGGCGGAAAATGGCTCTGTGCCGAACCAGAAGAGAGGATAGACAAAGTACCGCATAGTTGCCACAATTTTTACTCCATCGCTTACTCGCGGTAAAACTTACGTAAAAAACGTATTTCTCTACACTATTTATCATTTAAATAACTTTCTCTTTGAGTCATTTTTTCAAAAAGTTATTATGGCGTTAATTATGGAGTAAATATGGCCGCCGGGTCGCCATTTGTCGTTTCAAACCGGTTTATCTAAAATATTAAACGGGTACTTACTACTAAAAATACTATACTAATACTAAAAATTAATGGCAAAATTAAAACCAATTTGCTTTTTATTTCCCACATTGAACACGTAGGTAATTTTATTGAATTGATAATATAACATGTGTATGAATAATCAGCAGTTAATGCTTAAATATAATAAAACTCATTCAAGTTCACATTTAACAAAAAAGTAAATTTTTAACTAATTTTGATTACAACTTTCGTTTGAAGAATGATGCACATATTTAAATTTAGTGGCATAATGGCGGGTAGGCGGAGCTTAGATGCTCTTGTCGCCACTGTCTTGAATAAAGCCGCTGTATGCCGGACAAGGCCGCAGCGCCCTCTGTCATCTACTGCGGTCATTGCAGTAGCAATTTTAACAATTATCTTGCCCATCTTTCTAGTTCCTTCAATCAACGTATCAACCGTCTCTGAAAGTGAAGCCACAATAAAATATTGCGTCGGATCGTTGTTAGAAGGTTTCTGTTGCGCAGTAATATTCAAAACATGACGGTAGCTCTACTGCGGTCACAGATGTTAAATAAAATAAAAAAACAATTTCGATTAAAGTATACATTTGGTCTGTGGTAACTGATTTTTCCCTTCTCGATTGTGAACTTAAAGCGAGGTGATCTGTGGTCTGTCTGTCGGTGTTTTACTTTGGTTTTACTCTGTTGTTGCACTTTTTTTATATCTTATGTGGCAGACCTGGCAATGTTCTCAAATCGCAAGAGCAAAGCGCGGCAGGAAATTGACGTCCGATAGGTTTAATATTAGAATATAGTCTAAAAATATATTAATATGTTTTAAAAATAAAAATATATTTAATATATTTTAATAGGTATATTTTTTGTGTTAAAAATGTTATTTTTTAAATGTCACGTTATGTTGTTATTTATGTTGTTATACCTATATAAGGGGCATATTCTTACTTAAGAAGAAAGTCACATGTTGGCGATAAATGGCTACTCAATTTTTTTAAGTTGGCTACATACACTTCATTTTATAAACCTGGCAACACTGCTTTAAGGTAGTTAAATTTTGACGTGATCTTACCCAGTATGCCTTTTGCAGGGTAGGTATTATGATAATATGCATTTTCGGTGATAATAAATGATAAATTAAAGAAACATCGCGGGTTCTTCATATATTTTCTTCACATATTAATTATCCTAGCAAAACCATGTATACTTCTTATACCTAGCACACCATGTATACCTAGCACAACCATGTATACACATTTTTTTTCAATAGGCAAGAATACGGGCAGTTAGCTGCGGAATATAATCCCATAAATTTGGGATTAGGATTTCCAGATTTTCTACCACCAAAATTTATCACAGATGCATTAGCAGCAGTACAAAGGAGCACCGATGATTCACTACACCAATACACCAGGCCAAATGTAAGTCCATTTTAGGTTTGTTTAGGGGCGAGTGGAGTAAGATAAAGCTACAATGTTTGTCGCCATTGCCATTCAATAAGCTTGAAGTAATTTTGCCTTTGGTGTTTGGCTCTTCGGGGTTTTCTTAGTTTTGCTGAACGTGAGAACGTGCTCAGTATACCTATTAATCACCCTACCAGTTGCACCGTTAAACTTAAAACGAAAATGCATCCTGTCCCGTCAAACATATAATATGTTTAATGCGTGGAAACTTTAGGTTGTTTACATACTTTGTGTCATGGCCATGACCGGATAACAGAGGCAAATTTGTATATATCCCAAGGTTTACCTGTACTATATACTCGACTATATATTTAACGAGGACAGCCTATAGTCATTTTTCGATTGTGTGAATTGGCAACAACGACTCGTAAACGTAAATTTAAACAAATATTTGATATCAGAACGTTTTTAAAGGGCCTCCCACGTCTGGTAAATGTACTAGCCAAATTATATTCCACGCTGCTCAACAGGAAAGTTGACGCCGAATTCGAAATCATAGCTACTTTGGGGGCAAGTGAGGCGCTGTTTTGCGCCGTTACCGCATTGATCGATGACGGAGATGAAGTAATTATAATAGAGCCATATTTCGAGGCGTACGTACCCCTCATCAAAATAGCTGGTGGTACTCCAAAGTTTGTTGCTTTGAAACCGGTAAGTGTCATACCTACTAAAGGCAATATTAAAATTATGGATGTATGGATAGTTTGTAACATCGAAATATGAGACAAAAACCCGAGCAAAAATCCCCACTATATCGATAAAAGGAGCCGCCGCTCCCTGTTTGTGGTAAAGTGGGGTCAACAATAATTCTTGAAATAGAAGTAATACAGTTATTCTTTAATATAGTGTATTATTTTGCTGGGGTTTGTGTTAAAATTGATTAGGTATTAGTATTCTATCAAAACATAACAACTTGTTGAATGAAAGCGCCTTTATAGTGACGATTTTAGCTTGCTGTAAGAAAAGTTATGCTGCCAGATCTCCCATTGCGGCAATTGTGGGTATCATTTGAAAATTTATGTCTCATATTTTGAGGTTACAAACTATAGGTATACATTCGTTGCTGCATTGATAAGGTAACCCAATAGTTTCAAAATCATGAATTATTGAACACTGCTGTAAGCAGCAGCATATTATTTTTTATTGAAGTGACACCCAACTTGCAATATACCTTGTAACACAATGAAAGTGATTGGTCAAACTAAATACCTAAATCTATCGAAGGGAAATGATCATTAAATGAAATAGTCATTATTAATAGTAGGTGGTGGTTAAGTCTGACAATGTGGTCGAGGTCGTACCAGTAGGTTTAAAATTGTGCGCTATTATCTACATATTTTAGAGCGAAAAAACTTTATATCTAAAAGATGTTTTGATATTATAGGCTTTAGGTTATTAGCTCATAATATATATGTTGAATTTTGATAGTTTTTATAAGTTATAATTTAATTTTCCTAGATACATAATGAAATGAAAAATTATAAATTAATTGAATGTCATCGGCGTAGTGATATGTCCCCGTAAAAATTTCGCGGAATATGAAATATGTATATTGAAAATACTAACGACCCTAAAATAGATCCCTGATACACTCCTCGATTCCCAGACAAAGCATTCTACATAGGGGAATCACATATAAGTGTGTTATAATGATATAAAATCAACAGCTAATGCATCAAAACCAAAAGAAAAGCGACTTCCATATATAAAAAAATCTCAATTTTTCATCATTTATGTAAGTATTAGATACGAATTAAATTTAACTTTTGATATTCTGTAAGGTTCTTTTTCTTTATCCGAAATACGTAAACTCGCATACAAAAAAAATGTAAGATTCTGTCGCTTATAAATATGAATAAAATGATATTTATTGGAAAATTATTGTAATGGTAATTAAATGTGTCGTTTTTCAAATTCTAATACAATTTTTAAAACATATAATCAAAACATTAAAATGGGCTCATTTTTTTATTGCAGAGTCTAAAAGTGCGCGTGTCCATATGAAAAAAATTAGAATTTTATGTAACCGCATTCATAGGTAAAAAAAATGTAACGGTGGAGCTCCAAGAAACAATCGGAGCAATGAACGGCCGTGCCGGTGACGTCATTCCATCCGACCACGGACAGCGCCGCATAGGTGTCCTTAGTGCCGTCTGTAAGTACTGCATATTTCCGGACTGTAAAACATAACACGGGCAGCACCAGATAAAATATTTATTTCATTACTTTCCGATAAACGCACAAGGGAACCTGACAACAGTGACAAGGCGTTATTCGAAGAAAACTTTTTTAAGAGCCAAAACAGTAAAATTTTGTTAGCAAAACAGTAAAATGTTGTAATTTTTTGTTGTTTATTTACTATTTTAAAACAATGGAAAATGTCAAAATAAAAACATGGTATAGTTCCAAATATTGTTGACTATCAAGAGAAACGACAACCGATGTATAGTAGTATACCACGAAGGGCATTTCTGAAAAGAAAACACAAAAATGCAATTTATGAATGTCTTTCAAAAAAATCACGAATGACTGACAATGAAGAGTCGGTAGAAGAGGTAACTCGAAGAATTATATTGAAAATCATTCTCCACTGGAAATACAAAATACAGTCAGATACGACATTGAGTGACAAATAACCTGTTCAAGAAAAACTGATGTCTAAAGTGAGATCTAAATTTACTCAGTGTGATATTACTAGTTCTTCAGTGAGATAAAGACTAGTTCCCAATCTGGCCAAAGCTTCTAATAACTCATCACTCCTCATCACTTACGAAATTGAATGTCTTCCACCACATTGACTTTCCCTTTGTTGGCAAATGATCTTGTTATATCTGCTCCTGAAAGTGCGTGTAATCCAGAAAGTGCAGAGGCCTTCAGTGGCCCCAGTGCTTTTTAAATTGAAGCTAGCTGAATAAACCATTTCATACCATGACCAAGGAAAACTCCAAACTCTGGTGTCAGTTGGGGATATCGCTTTAGTAGTAAAACCATAACATCAGTATCAGGTGAAAACACATGAGTGTTTTTGGTCTCTCTCTGTTGGTTCTATTCTATTTAATTTTCAATATTGTGGCAGAACCATATATTTTTGTGGTTGCAAGTTTATATATTTCAGATTAAGAATTTGTTTTTCAGAATATCAAGTTAAATTTAGTGGGTAACACTTAATGATGAAAAATTGATTTTTTTAAAAAGCCCAAAACAAGCATTTTTCATATAGTGATCCCTGAGTGGAATGGCGCATTCACATGGTTCATGGAGTGGTTCTTATGGAAAAGACCCCTCATCACCTTCGCCTTACCAAACACCCTGTATAGTAAACCATGATTGCAGTGTCGATTAACTTATTATAGTCTAGGGGAATAAGGCTGCAGATCTGCCGATCTAAGTATGGCGTTCACAATATCCGCTATAATAATGAGTACTGATCTAGTAGGTACTGTTAAAATACGACCTAAATCCCGATTTTAGTTCAGGAATTACATCACTAAATATAAAATTGCACATTTAAGTTCTAGTAACATTTGCCACTGATTCAAAAATCTTCAACTTGTAGAAATCAAATGGAGATGCTCATGATTATGAAGGAGTCAGTTCCGCAGATTGGGAATTGGATCCAAGGGAACTGGAAGATTTATTTAACGAGAAAACAAAAGCAATTATATTGAATACGCCAAACAACCCCCTAGGAAAAGTTTTTGACCTATCAGAATTAACTCTTATTGCAAGTTTATGCAAGAAATGGAATGTTTGTTGCATTGCTGATGAAGTTTACGAATGGATGGTGTACAAACCAAAAGAACACATTAGAATAGGTGGTGGTGTAAAAATAACGCATCTAATTATAAATAATATATTTATATTAAATGCAAAATATTTCTTTGAAATACTTTCCCATTTATTTTATTTATTTTAATGTAGCCTATGCATAATTTCAGCATCTCTTCCTGAGATGTGGGAAAGGACCGTTACTATCGGATCTGCTGGAAAGACATTCTGCGTGACTGGTTGGAAAGTAGGATGGGTATATGGAGCTGCTAAATTATTGAGAGGATTAAAAATTGTACATCAATACGCCGTTTTTACTGGGAGCACTCCATTACAGGTAGAGTATAAGGCAAGAAACTGATATCTGTGCAATTCCATTAAATAAGAATTGCAACGGCATCGAGGAATTTCTTGAGGACATTTTTAAATATTAAGATAAGTACTGGTAATTAGATCGAGGACCGCCATTCGTGGCTTTTTTTTTATCAGAGGCAATTTTACACGTTTTTTTAAACTAGTTTATAGAAAGAAATGGAAAAGCAGTAATGAACATTCGTAGATTTTAATAACCTTGTATGGGCCTTGTTCCATGTCTTATGGACATATGGCTAATTATTAATTGGGCCCATTTGGTTGGGTTGGCGAGCAAACGGCGACGTCATCGCCCCCATAGGGCCACCACTGCGGGGTGAGCCCAAAGCATTGTTACCTCACGTGAGAATTGAGATTATAGGATTCAGTCAGTTTAATGAACCACTTAAAACGGTTTTGCATAGTTTGCAATATAAATTTTCCTTGGAGCTGTTCAAACTCATTTCTCTTGAAGTATAGACTAGTAGATTCATTGAGTCCTGCTTTAAACGCCATAAAAACATCTGGAACATGAAGATCCACAGCATCTAGAAAATAAGTATCTGGCAAGGTGGTGACTCAACTATAACTGAAGAAGAAAACTATAGGAGAGGATAATGTATGCAATTAGTTTACAATAATTATAATAAGTAATGAGTAATTACTTATTAGGTATCGGGTATCGTTAATAAATAATCTGTTACTGTACGACACAAACTCTAATATCAATATGTCAGTCCTACCTTTCCCTCTCAAATCGAAGTCAGAAGAGGAACTTTATATTGTTTATTTTTATCTTCTTAAATATTTATACACTTATACAGATTTTTTAATTAAATTAATGCCTGTAAATATTGTAGATAATAATGAACAAAATTATTATAGGAGGTCATTGCAATAGCTTTCGAGGAAGAGCTTTCTCGCCTTGGTCAAGACAACTCCTACTTCGTCACCCTTCAACACAATCTAAAATCGAAACGCGATTACATCGCAAAGAAGTTATCAGATGCTAACATGAAACCAACACTTCCAGACGCCGGAATTTTTATTGTAGCTGATTGGTCCAAACTTGGTGAATACTTTTATTTTGCATTTTATTAGATATACTATGAAGTAATAATTATTTTAGAACCTCAAATAGATCTAAGTTCGGAGACTGATGCGTATAAGGATTTCCGGTTTACAAAATGGCTAACAAAAACTATAGGCCTTCAGGGTATTCCACCTACCGTGTTTTTTACAGATGAAAACAAATATCTTATAGAGCACTACGTGAGATTTTGCTTTATTAAGGTATGGGTATATTTATTATAATTTATATATATATATGATCCCATAGAAAATATTTTTTTATTATAAAGATCAATAAATTAGGGTTGTGTTGTGACCAGTGCATTCGGCATTTAGTAGACGGATAAAACTAAATTTCTGTCTACCGACTTATCCGACTTCCAAAAATGATGCACCGCTGTATTTGCCATAAAAGGGATTTCAAATGATGTGTAACACGTGGGGTAGTTCCATTTAAGATTTTTAAATTGGTGTTGCTAGGGGTTAGGGGGATGAACATATCAACATATCAAGACCCCTTGACTGTCCAAAATGTTCCCCCTAAAATAAATATCGACGTGTCGCGGAGATCTCAAATATTTTGCAATTTTTCAATCAAAATAGAGCTTAAATACCAACCTTGAATTCAGTACTATACATCAATTATGATTCGTGAAATTAATAGAAATATTTCATGACATATTAATTCATGACGTGAATATTATGATTGAGATTGAATCCAGGTTATGTAAAAATTTCAAAATGTCAATAAATGTCATATTGCAAAGGTGACTCAGCATGATTTAAATAATAAGGTCCATACCTGAAATAGGCATTGATTAAATAATAATAGATAAAAGAAAATGATAGGAAATAGTTAATAATAAGATTGTAAACTGTACAAGTACATATAAGAAGATATAGTGAATTTGTGAGGTGCTACGCAAATAAACTCAATAAGTGAGGTGAGGAATGGTGCATATCATGGGCATTATGAAAAAAAAAACAAATATAGGGGAAAAACAAATTAAGAAAAAAAGAGGAGAGAAATAATTGATTCAACTTGGTAACGAATTCTAAAAAGAAATTGAGAAGAGGATATAAATTTTAATTGCTGTTGAGAATAGGGGAAGATCGGACTAGTAACCCATAATTCATTTCCAGTTCCAGAGAGTCAATGTGGAGATGGGAGATGCTCTAAAGTATTCCAGCCGTAAAAATAGGAAAGTTTAAAAGTACAAGCATTACGACTATTACGAGTCTACGATAAACAAATATAAGGTACCTTATATTGAATAAATAAGTCATGACTATATAATATGATATATAAAAGCTTTTAATATTTTATAAACTATAAATTTCCTACCTGCGTAAGTGAACATTTTAATAGAGCTCATAGATATGGAACTTTTATTGAAACAGATTTGATTCAGATTTTCATCCTCTCAAAATTTTCCAGTTTATTTATCAACGTCATTATTGTCACAAATTTTAATATAGGTTAGTTATAGGTTATAGTATGATTGTAATCATCGATAATATTTTATAGACTATAACCACAGAAAAATTATCATATGTATTAGAGCTAAAGGCATATAGAACTATTTTCTATGATACAGATATTTCGTATTCATTCATCATTTTCTGACAATTTACCAGGGTAATCTTCTTCTATAAGGATAATACCAGGGTAATCTTGTTTTATAAGGATATTTCACATATTATCACAGTAAAATTAATATTTATAAATTAGATATTAATAAATTGTTAAAATAATATATATAACTTCTTTCTTGTTAGCGTGGTAGATGAGTTTCTTTTCAGATCCTACTCCTAAGATATATAGGTACGTTCATTGCATGAGCATAGCCGGAGCTTAAGATAAAGGGTAAATAAACATTTGCAAAATAACATAAATGTATAAAAAAAACACTCAAAATTAAAATTAGCAATATACAAAAACCATAATATATATATATATATATATATATATATATATATATATATATATATATATATATATATATATATATATATATATATATTATGAAGAAATTAGATTTTGGACGATTTAAACTATTTTGAAAACATATATTTTTATAATACACGAACTATAACATAAAATTTAATATATATTAATGTATAAAATGAAGAATTGTTGAGATGATAACGAATATATCTGTAAATAATTATGTAGGAAAATAGTTGAAATATAATTGAGTCATAATGATATTATAAATCATATAGAATAGAGATTTATAGTTAAAGTACTGTGCAAGAAATGAGATATGAGTGAAAATGATAGTATATACGAAATAGTAAATAGAAATGTAAAATATAGGTATGAAGTTTAGTAAATAGTAAATGTGTAAGGATGCTAAACACCAAAAGACTCAATAACTAAAGTGAGAGGGTGTAAATGGCATAGACAATACTACATAATATAGGACATAAGTGAATTGTTTATTATTGAAAAATCAAGAGAGGGGGAGAAAACAAAAGGAGGGAAACCAAGGAAAATAAGGATAATAAGAAATTGTTTTAAGAAAAATAGATCTTGGAATTTGGAAAAACTAGAGCAAGAATAGAAAGAACCAGAGGAGAGGAGGATAAAAGGAAATATATGATATAGGTGTATTGGCAGTTTGCAGAGTCGGATGCATTGTGTATTTTCTTGTAATTGATTTTTTTCGTTGCCGACGTTAATCAATTGTTCGGTGAATGCCAATGCCAATGGATCATTTTGATCATTCAATGGAGTTGAATACGCATATTCATGGTAAGGCATAATTTGCTGACACATTGCCATAGGCCATTGAGGGGCATGTTTCAATTTTGACGTGGAGGCAGAATTTCGAAGTGGAACTAGTATTAAAATACCAAAATTGTGTGCCGTTGTACATTTTTTTGGGGACTGTCAGTTAAAATGATTGATTTACTTAATTATTTACGACAATTATTTTCATTACCGAATATTTAACCAGTAATCATTAGGCAGAACTTTAGTTTTATCTGTCTACTAAATGGCGAATACACCGGTCACAACCCTAATTTATAGATCCTTAATTTGATTTAAAAAATATTTTCTTTCGCATTAAATTGTGAATCTAAAAGCCATTCTCGAATGAATCATGCACACAAAATTTCACAAAAATCAGTTCAGCCGTTTGCCATTTAGGAGGAGTTCAACTTCAACAGACACAGACAGAATAAGTATATATATCTGTACATCAGATCAGAGGCAAACTATGTTAAGCCCGTTTTACAGGAGAGGCGTTCGAAAGTTTTTGATAATGAATTATGCAAATCACTCCGTAACCATTTGAAATATTTGAATCAAAGTTGTCAAATTTCAAGGCAAGTATATAGTCTGTCAAACTAAATATCTGTTTAAAAATAAAGTAAGTAAAAGTGCCTTGATTTTTTGAGTGACAACTTTCTTTGCCTAAAAGAAAAAGTATATATTATTTAGACTTGACTGAAAGACTGGTAAGTCTAGTAAAGGAAAATAAAACTAATGACAAACAATGTTGTTTATAGAACTTTTATTTAAAAAAAAGTACAAGTTATTTTAAAGACAGCATGTTACTCGACATGTATTTCTTGAATCACTGTCTTCCCAATTGTTATCTCCGTATAAAAATTGTGGAATGCTCTCGGTACTGTAATAATTTCTGTAACTGTTTATACTTTTTCATAAAAATAAGTCTAAATCCGCCTCTAATTTTCTTTAAATGGGCAAAGCAACAGTTCGCCTTCTCCTTCTATTGACATCCAGTTTTTTAAAATCTTCTTGAAAATACGTCTTACAAAAAACAATACTCTTTTTTTTCTCTTTTTACCTGAAAATGTACCACTTGTGATAAGAAAATCATCCCCACTCATTTTTCTTTCTCATAGCAAATGACGACGAAAGTCCCGTCACATGGGTCTTTGGTATTTAAAAAAATCTTTGGTTTCCATACTATGAACTGAAAATGACTTATTTATAGAATATAGTCTCGCTAATTCCTGCCAATCCCATGGTTTACACTGAGTAACTTTTTATCTTTCCCTCTCTAGTACCGAGTGAATGGCGTCAGCCTCCAAATATGTGTGCCTTCTGGCAAAAAACTTATGGTTAATTGCCTTTATATTATGTTTTATCTTCAACATTCAAAGATAACACAATACCATTATTGAATTTCGATTTTGTGAGGGACAGTTATCTGAATAAAAAATCGCATATTTCAACCCGTTTGGATAAACAAGATGCTACCTCGTTTCCTTCACGTCCAGCTACACTTTCATCCCACATAATGCAGGACGACTTTTGTAATGTTGAGTCATAAATTACTAAATTATGTCTCAAAGTTTTAAGGAGTAAAAAACTTGAAAGTGAAAAGAGAATTTGAACGTTCTGGGTGGGTAAATATTTCTCCAAAAATTTAAAATAGCAATGAAAGATCATATTTTGTGCATAGACTTGACATTTCTACTCGATTTCGTCATTTTTGGACCTAACATAGTTTGCTTCTGAGGTACATAGATGAATAATAAGGAAGATACACTTACCAGTTGTATATCTGGATATATATATATATATATATATATATATATATATATATATATATATATATATATATATATATATATATACGGAAGCGAACCACTTATAAGTCGTACAAGCTCTTTCACCTTCATTGATGATCTTCAGAGTGATGTACGATTTGTTTTATTAATCATTTATACTTAACACTCGGAATTGGCATCATCTGGAGACGATTAAAACTCGTCGTTTTAATCGTCTCCGGATGATGCCAACTTGGTTGGCGAAACGCGCGTCGAGGGAAGTGAAAGTGTTTTGGTGTTTGTGGAAACTACTCCGAGTGTTACAGTTACATCAAAGGTTCCAGCCCTATCCAGTATTTATACTTAAATTTAAAATATCAATACAACACTTTCAGTGACATTTTGTGACATTATTTTTTGACGGAACTGAAATTCACAGAAAAGAAACTTATTCTACTGTTTATATTTGTTCTATTTGAACATATTATATATAAATGCATTAGGCATACCGTTATCCAGAAGATGATCTTATGTGTTAAGTGTCGAGTGATTTGCCTCCCATGGTCGTCCAATCTAGGCAGCGTACATACATTAATATATTATTATAAAAGGTGCGCTACGTCACATGTCTTTCAGTAGGCTGCCTTAGATTTACTATACCCACATACTTTGTAGTGGTCGCACCTTTTTGGTTTTTACTGTACAATGTACTGTAGTGAGCAAAAAAAATAGGAAAACTATTTTTTTTCTAATGTAAATCTGTCTCTATTTGACTAATATTTGACATCTAACTGACAATGTCACAAAAATTAAAGTTAGATGTACACAACTAGATTTTAGCAAAAATACGTTATAACACGTCCTATTTTATAAGTCGTTTTTGCTCACGACTGTACATACATCGTAATGGCAAATGCTGTAACTGCTATAGCACATATAGAATTTTAAATGTTTTCAGAAAGAAGAGGTTCTGGAAAAGGCTGCAGAAAAGCTAAATGAACTACTTAATTAAAATTATGTGATAAACTTTTACTGATACCCGACTGTACCTATACAAATATAATATAATATTTGGGTAACCAGGTACATCAACTAAACTGGAAAATACATAGCAGGGAATACCTTTTCTTATTCTAAGCTAAAAGCTGACACAAAAAAAATCACATTACTATACTCAACCCATCCTCAAGATTTATATATTTATAAATAGTTACAAGTCTGTTCATATTATTCCTTGATGTAATATTTAGTCCATAGAAAAATTATATAGGTATTTAAATAAAGAACGACCAATTTAATCCAATAATATTTCGGATGAAAGCATTATGAAGCGAAGTCTCCACGCAGCCACCTCTTTGCATCCCTTGAATCGTTACCATATGTTTTACCATACCTGAAATTGTAAGCGGCATTGAAGAAGTGAACTTAAGTTAGACATTATGTGCTACTCGAAATTTTATAATATGATACACTTAATCTAGTAAGTAACCTTGTCGCTTGAAAGGCTGGGTACATTACATCGAATCTGGTAGTTGTGAATTTTTTATGTTCTTTATGCGGCCCAGTGAATATTCCGCCGTTCCCGTAAGTTTTCGACCTTCGAAGCCGAAAGCAATTGTCAAAAATCTAGAAAAATCTAGAAATTTTTTCCATTCTTTCAGTTTTTGTCGATTTTGACCGCGAAGGACTACTTTTTCGATAATAACGTTTCTATCTATCCTTTCTTAAAGTAGACTAAATTTTTCACAATCTGACACCAGAATGGTCTACCACTACTCATGTCCTGGAATATTCAAGGATTATCATGTGTCCGGAACCATTGGCAAAATTGTGAAATTTTAACAGAATCCGTTTGTACTTTATGACAACACACCATTGACAACACTGCTCAAGTCAATTAGACCGTAAGATTTGGTACTGTTGAGTGCAGTTATTTATTTTGTCTGGTATTTTGGGGGCTGAATGTGGCAGTGGGCTGATGAAAATAAGGGTGGTTTTAATGCCTGCTCCCCGTTCGAAAATCCATTTTCATTTACATGAAACTTTGTTTTTTATGTTATATTGTCTGGCATTTGATTAAAAGATTGACATTGATAAATATGGAAGGTTTTCTTTTGAAAATAACCCTGAAAAAATGCCAGACGGTAATCACAGTTCGAAATTGAGCTACCTGCGGAAAATTATGCGGAAATTTCGGAAAGTTTTCAGCGATTTCAATTTGTCTGACAGCGCGGTAAATTAAAGATCACACATACATTTATAACTATTTTAATTTGGCAGATGGATTGTGAATTGGAAAAACGGTGCCAGACGAAGGAAAATTGACAGAAAAAATATAAAATTTTCCACGATTTTTTTTCGTGGAATATTTCGTGAAACATTTGATATTTCTATTTAAAATACGTGTACAACACACCTAAAAGTGACAGACAAATTAAGCTGTTCGAAAAAGAAGTTTTTTTTAAAAATAAGGAAATATTTAAATTGTAATCACACCTACGTATATAATAGTCATTCGTCATATCGTCATCGTCAATGTCAGACACATATACATTGACGATGACGATAATGATAACGTCGACGATGAGGACTCTCCCGCAGACGTAGAGGACGGTGAAAGTGAAGGCGAAAGCTCCGAGGAATCGGAATGAATATTGTTTAGTCCGCCTATGGGCAAGTGACATGTGACCAAGTGGGGAACGCGAAGTGTGGGGAATATACACGCCGCGCCGTATGTGTGCGTCGACACGGCGAGACTATGACATATGAGATGAGTGCCATCTATCGTGTCAGTGGTAGTGTTGGATAAATGCTGGAAAGACAATGCAAGGTACCGCATCAAAGCGACACGAACATGTGTACTTGTAGAGTAACATTTATTTTGAAACATTATTGAATAATAACATTTAAAATATTTTTCAAATATTTTATATTTTGAAAAAAGATGTCCAGATCTGCCCCCTTCTCTCCTACTTGTGAATCATTACACTGGATCCTTCCAACAATACAATTTCTTTGCCAAAACCAGTGAGAGGTAAGACTAGAAATCATCTTTTTTTCAAAAGACATTCTTTCAGCAAACATTTTTTAATGCGTATAATACCTTACATCATGTGATTGCAGAGGCTGGAGAACGCTCGTTCTTGCCTCGTACGCAACGTTGACAAATGGCAAATATATAAATGGCTTTAAACATCACAGATGGTATGTATTTGAGAAAATATCCTTTATTTTGTATTCCACTTATAGGGTAAGCACATTAACAGGATAGGATATGCAATTAGGGGAATATTTGCCACAGTCGTAATTTTCTCAGGGAAATCGAACGTAAAGTGTCATAAATCGCATTTTTGTCACTTTTTTGGATTTTGACCATTCTCTAGCGCCGGAACGATCGGCCGTAGAAGCAAATAAAAAACGTTTACTTTACTTTATTTGCTTAAATTTTTTATGGAATGGACAGAATTTTTTATAGAAATATATAATAAATAAAACGCATAGTTTTTGAGATATAGGCGTGAAACCGAGATTTTTTAATTTTTTTTCAAAAGAAAAGGGGTTCCGGGCAAAAATTCTGTCAGCAAAGTTCAGATTCATGTTCAGCGACCCAAAAAACATGAGAAAATGGGGTGAGAAAATTACAACTATGGCCAAACTTCCCCCTATTTTTCCTAATATGCTTAGACTATTAGCTAATATCCAATAATTCAAATTAAATTATATTTCGTATAACTTGTTTGCGTTCATACCTCGTGGTATTAACGCAGTTTCTATTTATGGGCCGTCAAAAGCGTCAACGACATACACTAAATATGTGGTTCTAAAACAGTTTTTAAAAGTTTGCCAATAACTTATTTATTTTCCGAAACATGTTAGAGAACAGTTCGTCATATTTTGACGGAGGCATATGATCTTAAAAGCTGGTCCGGATTGATCATCTTACTTGATCTGCGTACTTACATTACTTTTAATGGACTAAAAAATCTGAATTAAACTAGTGATTAGAAGATTGAAAATTACCCCATTATTGTTGGTATTTGCAAGCAATATCAGTATATAAAGCAATGAATTACATACCTAAATATAGCTCCAGGTATGTGACCACCGTAATTTGGCAACTGCCCTATGTGTCTTTGATATATTTCTGAAGGTTGGATTAGTACTGGAGGTTCCGGCTTATCTATCTGGACCGGAGCCCATTCGTTACTCAGTCTTTTCCTGTAGCTAGACGTAAAGTCGCATAGGGCACTATTTGTTAGAGGTTCGTTTGTTTTTCCAAAGGATGCATACCCGAATGGCACGTGTCCAGTAAAACCTAAAAAGTGGAAAATCTTCAATCAGTAACTTGTATGATGATGTAGAGCTATTAATAATGTGTGTCATATTCTCCATTCTCACCGTAACTATGTAAACTGTGGATTAACCAACATTATCTACTCAATCTATATATTTCTTCATTCCTATTCTTGCAGAGAATGCGAGATACTTACGTCTGCCAGGACCTGTAGTATACCGCTGTTGTTGTAAGAACGAATTATATAATCTGTCGTACATTTCCAATTTTTATAACACTAAATAATAAGTCCGCAAGCCCCGCAACTTGTATAATTTTTCACACATTCATGGACTATATAAATAATCTTTTGTAATTTAACTTCAGCAAGTTGACATCTTACGCATATGTCTAATTTGACACCAGACGGCAACAATTCCGTCACATTATCCTAGACCATTATTAAAACATTGAACTCATGACCACATCTTATATAAACCTGTTTTAATCCTTGCTTTTGTTCCCAAAGAATTTATTTTGATAATCCATCTTGTAATAAAAATAAGCCTAAAAGTACACCAAACCTTGAAAAATTACTACAAGCAAGGAATTTGATGGAGATGTTGCAGCATCTTATTGAATATATTAAAAGTCCCCTATATGAAATAAGCTGAATTACGTCCGCCATATTGAAAAATGGTGGTCGATTTTCAGATTTTTGTGTATAAATCCTTTACTGTTACTAAAAAAATGTAGGCAATAATAAAGCAAACAATTTTTGATAACACCATTTTTTTTCTAGGGGCCGGGGCGGTTTCACAATGCTCGGTTAAGGTAATTTAATCAACCGTTAACTAACTAGAAGCGTTGAGTGAAGGAACTTCTTCAATTAACGCTAGAAGTTTAGGTTATTGTTATCAATATTTTTGTACACAATTTTCACTTATTATAGGGAACATTCTCATTTTCTTTGCATAAAAATGTTCTATCATACTGAAAAATAAGATATGCAAAATATGACGCCTTAATTCCCAATAATAAATTTGCCAATAATAAAGTCTCGCGCGGGAGCGAACCGTTTCAAATAGGTTCAAAGTCGTGACGTCACATCCTACAATTTACAAACGACGAGAAGACCGATTCGGTCGGCTACGGGAGATCCCGGCCACTCGACAGCTTGTTTTCATAGTTCATTCGGCCGCTTTCCGTCGCCACTTCTACTGAATATTGTAGGCTATTTTAGGAATATTGTGACGTCACAACTACTTTCGGACTGCGTCAATTTTATCGCAGTTTAGATCCTTAATACTGATCGCACGGAATTAGAAATCTTGTTTTTTTGTGAAGTACACGTTTTATAATAACGTTACGCCATGTTTTTTAGTATTGGTTTTATATTTAAAATTTAGTCATGTTCTCTATAGCACAAGACGATTATATTTTACCGGTTAAATTTGGATTGTTTAATGGTAATCCTAGTAATTAGACGAGAAAAACTATCTATTAAAATTACTGTCTAACTATTGTTTTTAGGTTGATAGTTTTCGAGTGAAATTTCTAAAGGAGACAGTTTAGAATGTAAACAACACAAATTTACCCGGTATCAATACAAACAACGAGTGTAATCCGGCATGACAATTTAGTGAATAAGAAATTTAAAAACATATGAATGCGAACTAAAAATAAACACATTTTTATTTGAGCTTGATTAAAAAATTAATGCAGGTAACTTTTGTCGCTGTCAAAATGATAATTGATTTTTCATATATACAGGGTGAGTCAGTTTTTTGTAGACAAACTTTAACAGGGGATAGAACGCACGTTTTTAAAAAGAAAAGTGTCTATAAAGATATGGCCGATCTAGCTTCCTAAGGAAGATACAGGGTGTTAAAATTTAATTTTTTTTTACATTAATGTGTAATATTTTCTGAACGGAATGATATATTCACTAAATATTTTACACATATCTTAACCTGCATAGGATCAACATGTTGTATTGTTCCTGTCGAAAATACTATAGTGGATGTTACTTTTTTCGGGTACTTCGGATATTCTGCATTATGGAACTTTTTTTTCGTACGCCACTGACATTATCTGATACATATTTCTAAAATAACGGCCCCTTAGTAACAAATTTGATCTCTTGTAATTTTGCTCTAACTATGACAGTTTTAGAGATATTGGCCGTTGTTTCTCTGACAGTGTAATGTCGTTATTATAATTTTTTTCTCGAATTTTCTTTATGACTTATAAACGAACGCTTAGATTTTTTCATGTTTGGGGGATAATGCCTATTAATTAAGGCGCATAAAACAAGCGGTAAGAATGTTCAAAAACTTGCACAGTGGCGGGGTGGAAGGGGTGCTCCACCCCTTTCGTAAACAGAACATCTACGCCAAAGACTATTTAAAAAAAACTGTTATTTTCATTATCTACATACAGTTTAACAAAAATAATATCCCTTCTTCTGTTTCGAAATTCCTGTGCGGTTCCTAGTTATTTTGATTTTTAGTGTTTGATGTGGTACTAAATTAAGTAATTTATTTATTAGCAATAATAATTATCGGCTAAATATTTAATTCTTTCAACGAAACCTACCTAAATATGGTGTGTTAAGGATTCTAAAAAGCCGAAATCTCTTATTCTTTATCTTTTTCCAATGTAGTCAAAATAAATATTTGTTATATCAAGCCTTACTCAAATACAATACTTTTATATGTTGAAATCTGTTAAATTACAAATGTACTTACAATACAATAGATTATTGTGCAGTTTCCAAAAGTCTTAAAAATTTCCTTTAACTTTTATTAAACTTGTGCATGTACCAATTTCTGTTTCAATTTTTGTTGTTGTTTGCTAAATAATTTCCATTTAAAACTAGCGTATTTGTAACTGTACGTAATAATTGCAACAAAATATTATACTCCTTGGAAAACAAGTAAGCATTATGTCATATTTTGAAACGACAGTTTGACGTATTACAAGTTTATCTACAAACAATTTTGCTTCATCTTGAATATTTTCACTGTTATTAATTGTTATTTTTAAGATTAAAAAGTTATTTTATGTGATTTGCCAGATTTTAATTAGTGTAACATACCGTTTACATTTACAAATAGCGAACAAGCCGACATTCATTTTATTTATGGGTTCGCAAATGGGAATTCAAGATACGCAGCTAGGGAGTATCGAAGAAGATTTCAAAATAGACGACAACCTCATCATTCCGTTTTTGTGAGTATCCACCGTCGATTTGTTAACCAGGGTTTGAAAAATGTACCCGGGGGCCGACAGAACAACCGTGGACGAGATAGAGACCGTATATTGCGGGAATTTAATAGGAACCCAACGACAAGTACTCGACGTGCTGCTATTGCTCTTGGTATTTCCCAAAGTAAAATTTCCCGGGTTTTAAAACGGGATCACAGACGCCCATATCATTTTCAACCTGTTCAAGGTTTATGTCCAGGTGACGCTGAACGAAGACTTACTTATTGTAGGTGGGTTCTTAACTCCATTCAAAATAATAGGGATTTCTTATCCAATATACTGTGGACTGATGAATCTTGTTTTACTCGTCGTGGTATAGTAAATTTTCACAATCTGCATGGATGGGCACATGAAAACCCACATGCCATTCGACCACGAAGTTTTCAACATGAATTTAGTACAAATGTCTGGATTGGAATTTACGGCAACCACGTGTTTGGACCTTATTTCTTGCCACAACGTGTAAATTCAGAAAATTTCCTACAATTTTTAGAAGAACACCATGGTAATATATGGGAAGTCATTCCTTTGAATTTAAGAAGACAGTCTTGGATTCAACTTGATGGGTGCCCGGCCCATTATGGCAGAAATGTAAGAAGTTGGCTAAACAATAACTATCCAGGGAGGTGGATAGGTCGTGGAGGTCCAGTGGCGTGGCCTCCCAGATCCCCCGATTTAACACCACCTGACTTTTTTGTGTGGGGATTCATTAAGGAAATAGTGTATACCACTCCGGTTAATACACTTGAGGAACTTCAAAATCGCATTAGAGATGCTTGCAATGAAATAAGGGTGCATCATTTAGTTAACTTAAGACGTTCTATGATACGTCGCAGTGAAATGTGTATTGAGAAGAACGGTTTACATTTTGAACAAAGTATCTAATTTTATGTATGTAGGTACTAGTGTTATTGTTATTAATTCTTGTAATTGTTATTTATAAATCATTATTGCTAACAATTGTTATTTATTCCACAATTATTATTGTTAATTAAATATTGCTATAAATTCAAAAATGTTTATATCTCCATAAACATTAACATCAATGTTCATCTAATGTTTTTTTTGTAATTGTAATTACTTGGAAAGAGATAAAGAGATTTCGGCTTTTTAGAATCCTTAACAAATTACTAAATTTAGTACCACATCAAACACTAAAAATCAAAATAACTAGGAAACGCACAGGAATTTCGAAACAGAAGAAGGGACATTATTTTTGTTAAACTGTATGTAGATAATGAAAATAACATTTTGTTTTAAATAGTCTTTGGCGTAGAAGTTCTGTTTACGAAAGGGGTGGAGCACCCCTTCCACCCCGCCACTGTGCAAGTTTTTGAACATTCTTACCGCTTGTTTTATGCGCCTTAATTAATAGGCATTATCCCCCAAACATGAAAAAATCTAAGCGTTCGTTTATAAGTCATAAAGAAAATTCGAGAAAAAAAAATTATAATAACGACATTACACTGTCAGAGAAACAACGGCCAATATCTCGAAAACTGTCATAGTTAGAGCAAAATTACAAGAGATCAAAATTGTTACTAAGGGGCCGTTATTTTAGAAATATGTATCAGATAATGTCAGTGGCGTACGAAAAAAAAGTTCCATTATGCAGAATAGTCGAAGTACCCGAAAAAAGTAACAGTCACTATAGTATTTTCGACAGGAACAATACAACATGTTGATCCTATGCAGGTTAAGATATGTGTAAAATATTTAGTGAATATATCATTCCGTTCAGAAAATATTACACATTAATGTAAAAAAAAATTAAATTTTAACACCCTGTATCTTCCTTAGGAAGCTAGATCGGCCATAGGCCTTTATAGGCACTTTTCTTTTTAAAAATGTGCGTTCTATCCCCTGTTAAAGTTTGTCTACAAAAAACTGACTCACCCTGTATAACTTAAATTTTCCACATTATAAACTTCCTTGTAAAGTTTTGGTTAAATTACCGAGATTATGAGCTGCAGAATGTTACTGAATTTTCAAAAATCCCAATTTTGTACAAGATACAATGTAAAATGCGTTGATAAGTTCTAAATAAAGAAAATCATTTCGTGGTATATGACCGAATTAGTATAACAAATGGAATAAAAATAACGAGAATACGTTATGACATTACGTAGTCCGTCATTATCAATGGCGTCGTCAGATAGGTAACACAGAGAATATCCACACATAGTGGAACACTTTGACCCTGCTGAAGAGCACTGACAACATTTTGTGCATCCAGATTTGTAACCACAGACCACAGGATAAGAACTTCAGGAAATTACTAGGGGTTGAATCTAAACGAGTCAAAACTAGTTTGAAATTCCCATGGCTTAACTGCCAACTCCGCATGCCAACCCCGCAGAGTCGGATCTAAATTATTACGTACCCATCCTGCATCCACGCTGGACTTGGATGTATGTGCGATATGAATACATAAATATAATTACAGTATATTTTCTTTCTGTAACGGTAATATACCAGGAAATATATTTTTTGTTTTATTTAGAACATATCATGACACATTTTGGTGTAAAAACCGTTCGATTTAGAGAACCAAATGTTGCTATTAAAAATTTTTGTATTATTAAGGCCTTTTATTTTTCATTTGAAACCTCTATATGAAAAAGCAAACATAAGTTTATTTTTAATAAATATTTATGTTATTTTACATTTATAGGGAATAACCGTAGTTCCACCAATGCTGTACTTTCGGCTGCAAACTTTCAGGAAGTCAGATAGTTCATAATTATTAATGAATACCCGGTCCAGAATAATACAGTTTCTAAAACAAGTTTTGCATCATTGTAGAAGGACTTGTGGCTTTATCCCAGATAGCACAAAATTATTCTTGTAATATTCCCTTAATAAACATTTGGAAGATTAAATTATTCCTATAATATTCTATAAATGCATTACTGTTATTCCTGGAATATTCCTAGAATCAGAAAAGTATACTCCTTAAAATTCCTATTATTCCCGAGAAATATTCTGCAATATTCTAGAATAATGAAAGAATATTCAGAGGATTAAAAACAATCCTATAAACGTTAATGGAATAATCCCAGATATGCAATAGAATATTCTTTAATAACCAAATAATAATATTAGGTATTTCATAATTATTCTCTATAACAAAATATACAGAATGTTTTGGTGATATGAATATGATATGAATGGTTGGTTGGTATACTTTAATGAGTAGGTATATAATTTAATGTATATAATTTAATAAGCGTCAATTCATTTAGAGTCAGCTTTTCAGTAAGAGTTAGAGACTAGAGTACGAGTTAACTCATTTATAAAGAGTATATTTGGTTTTGTCCATCGGCTCATCTCCACTGCGACGCGACGCCGACGGTGCGATTCTGTTGGAATATATGTGCTCTGCGCTACTATCCTACTATGCTTGTGTGGTATACCCTTGATATGAATAACTGAATATTGAAATCACTGCGCCCTCTGTTATGTGTGCATTGCATGCAGCATGCAGCATGCAAAAAGGAATACTCCATAACTATTAAGTAAAGGAATATTATACAACAAATATAACATATAATAAAATATTTACAGAAAATATTCCATGTATATGATAACTTTAATAAACCTAGAATAATCGCAATTATATATTTATTACTGAAATATTGCAGAAATATTTCTTTTAGAAGATTGACAGATTATTCCAAGAATGTTATATGCTATCTGGGGTATGACGTTATTTGGATCCTGAAAATGCGCATAGTTCAAGATACTCAGATTCTTATCACTTCAAAGAAGTAGTCACAAAAAATATTGTCATAATATGATGGTCTTGGAAGTTGCCAGTAACCTCTATTAGCAGCAGCGGCTACGTACGTTATATCTTCTGTCCTTGGTCCTTGTCTACGACATGGCGCCCTTAATTTACTTTATCCGCAGATTAGTCCGCAAGTTTTCGTTATTTCAAGTGAGGAAAATTCCTCAATAGATATTTCACATTTATTTTGTTTTTTCTTGGCTTGTTTGACTATTTGAATTGCTTGCATATGGGCAATATGTGATTTTAATGCGTTTAGAAATTATGTTTACCTACCTGATTTTAAATGTTTCTCGGGATCGGTGTTATCCGAAAAATATGGACTAAGGGAGTGCGTTGGTGGACTAAGAGGGGTTTCTGTAACTGGTAAATTTCGTAAAACTCCCGAACATTCTGGTCTCACTTCTAATAAAGGTAGCTTAAACTGACTTTGAGTTAACTGAAAGAAAAGTTCATGGTGATTGGTATAATAAACTGTTTATGACATTATTTCTGGGTACCTAACTGAATTATTTTGAAATTCGATTACGTGCCTATGATTGTATGGTATATAAAATATATTACAATTTATCAATACAGTTCGATAAATAACAGATATTCAGGAGAATACATTCAAAGATAAATGTACTTAATATACTTTATTTATTTACCATTGGATAAATGAAGTTTAGTTACACTAATTAAAAGGACGCAGAAAATAATATAATATTTTTATATTACATTATTTATTTCCTCGGTATAAGGTATAAGTAATACCCATTTAATTTGACGTCATGTACATAGACAACCAACAGTACGCCAGATTCTTTATTCTAATCTGCATGATAATTCATAGAACACTAGAAGAGCCGATACATCACTGCTCGAAAAAGTGCAATGAGTGCGAGAGAGAAAACGGAAGACGGCGACCATTCGGCAACGCTGCTTCTTCTGATGAGCCTATCCAGTGGCGTGTCTACTTATCTATAATGGTCTAGTGGACACGTCCAAAAATAAACTTTGTTGCAACTAGTGGAAGTTTTAAGACACTACGATGAAATAAAACATAAAGTTGAACAAAGAACTTTTATTTTAGCATACAAAAATATAATAATAATAATAATAATAATAATAATAATAATAATAATAATAATATAATAATAGGGCGAATACAAAAACATAACTAATTTCTAACTTAGAAACTACAGCGGAATCGGAACGCAAATAAAAGATTTACACATTTAATACAGTGTGTGGCCACCTCTAGCGTTATTAACAGTATGGCACCTATTATAGGGTATACCTCAAATTAAATTGTTTATTGCATTTTGTTCAATTTCTTGCCACTGGCCTCGTAAACAATTTGAGAGCTTCTCTTTTGTGTGAAACACCATGTCATGATTCATGTCATGATTCATGACACGTATTTTTAGTAATATTGTGCTCATCCACAAAATGTTGGACTGTTCTCGCAGCATGTGGTCGAGCATTTTGTTTTGCATAAGTAAGAATTGTCCCCCAACTTATTCCGCCTACGGAAGGATATCAGGTTGTAGCTTTGTGTCCCGATATGCGTTAGCGTTGGCGATGGCTTGATATTCCACAAAAACGAGGTCAGTTCTACGGTTAATACCAACTCCAGCCTAAACAATCACAGTCCCCCTTGGTACCCATCCACTTCCTGAATAGTTGCCGAACGATTTTCGTTTGCAGGCCTTCTCCACACCCTCAATATTATAATATCTGGCTTCAAATCGGACCTGGATTCATCAGTGAAGAGCACATGAGCCCAGTCTTGTTCTTGCCAGTTGATGTGTTTTTCAGCCCATTCTAACCTCCGTGCACGATTGCCACGCGATAGCACAGGAATCCTATAAATAAACCTACCTATATATTTTTTACCTTAGAGATACTTCATCGAGAAATATCGTCTCTTCACAACGACGTGGGCTAGCTCCTACTTTGACATATCTTAACCCATTTGATCGAATTTCTAGATCCTCAGGGAATAGATGACTGGAGCGCAGCTCTGGATACTTGACCTCCCGACATGCCAACCAGCTCAAGCCAGTGGTTTCTCCTTTCTGGGTCTTTGGGAAACCTTATTAATATAAGATTATTTGAATTATAAATGAATTTAATTGGAGATGAACATGGTATTTTACATCACCAGAAAAAAAATATTTAAAAAAAAATATCGCACATTGATTAGGTACTATATAAATTATATAATAAAAGTTAATAAAATAATTATTGGTTAAAGTCTAACTTAAAGCCGTTAAAGATTGTAACTAACCTCGAAAATACTTACCGATGAAAAGTAACGTTTTCCAGACTTTTGATCCATCCTTTTACAAACTATACAAGAATGCATCATAATTACACACTTATTATTCATCTAAATCGAAATAAATACAAAGATTATTAGAGAAAGGTACACTAAAGAAAACACAAGTACGCAACGGCGTACCGTTAGTAAACGACTAAACGACGTTTCCATTAGTAAATAAACCTTGACGTAAAACACGAGTAAAACGCATCAAGCGACGTTGCCGTTGTTAAGAATTATATCTCAAGGAACATTTTTTTCACCACATTAACGCAATAAGTCAATACAATAGATGACTTTTACCAAGAAGCTGTGTTAAATCACATTTTTGTATTAAAATGAATCAGATCCGTTGAAATTGTCAAATATTTGAACATCTCTTAGGGTATTCAAAGACTTCAATTAAATTTAACAGGAAACATGGCAAATGTGTCGGGAGAAAAAGACGGACGACTAGGATGGAACGATCTTGGATCGGCCAAAAGCATAAACAATTCTGTCTCCCCGAGTCCCCGTGTCGTGTTATAATGTCTCTGGCTTTCTATGTGTTCATATGGGATTATTCCTGTTATAAACTTTTTGAAAGTGGTAAGTGGTACATTTTTCAACATATTTCTAGAATTGTGGGTAAATATATCATGCGATTATTGTAAAAATCCGTTATAAAAGAATCAATGTTTTTTAGGTAATCGTTTCCTTTGTCCTCGTTGTTACTGTTACTGTTGTTAGTTACGTTTTATTATAACATTACTCAAGTGTTTTTACTGTAATTTTTATAATTAAACTTATATGCAAGTTCCCTATTATTTTTGCCATGCGAATAACATGTTAAAGAAAACAGTTACACATTACTTTTGACTGCGCGTTAAACTCAGTTTACAATGATAAAATTTTCCATAAAAATTCCATACAAAAATGTAGGTCCATGGAACTTATTTCTACTAGTGATGTCTATTTTAATTGTACCTAGCATAAATGCACGATAGGTACACGTGAAAATTTGGGTGGCGAAACACTCGTTGACTTCTAGACCCTTGTAGTATATTGTATTTCCGCGTACCTCGAATACTAGATTTTTCGGATTCATAGCAAGAAAAGTAATAAAAGTTAACGCGAAAGCTAACGTACCTCTTTGTCTTCCAATGTTTTAGGATCCCATTTGTTGTCTTGAAGATAACCGATCTTAGTTATTTGATTCTGCGATATTCTGTCGGCCATTTGTGATTTTTCAAAATCAGATAAACCCTCAGTTGCTTGCACGGTATATCTTTGCCCAAATTTCGCATGTTCTCTTGGGACGAATCCTAAAAGGCAAGACGTAAAATATATAGGTACAGTGGCGAACAGTTGAAAGGAAACGATTTTATTCATGTAATTGTGGCCTTAAATTTTTGAATATGTAGATAGATGCCTGCTCATTTATTAATTTTCTATGTCAAAAGTGACTTCCTGTTAAATTTATTTGCATTTAATAATTTTAAACCCTGGTGAAGGTTACAGATGCGAAAATACACGCATTGTAAAATATTTTAATGCCGGGTGGTCTTTAAGTGCTATTGCCAACTTTTTCCAAGCTGCATGAATATGTTGCATATTTAAATTGAAAAGAAAATAGTTGCAAGGTGAGGATTTAGCATACCATCGACCTGCAAGGAGACCCAATTTTATTCAAGATGAAGAAATGATAAATTGGTTAACAATAAATCCCGTTCATACGACTACAACAGCTTATCATGGGATTTCCTGTTTTCTTGTGGACAGGTAGACGCAGAACTAAACATAGCGATATAAGTTTCACACAGCTGCTAAAAGCCTTGGCTATCTGATAGAGATGAAGATCAAACGTCATTTTTTTCGACGAAAAAATATTCAAGTCATGCCATGATGTGTCACTTCTTGTGTATAGACCAAAATTCGCGGTAAGAAGAACGATATATTTTACCAAGCCAGTTAATAGTAGCCGTTTTTCTGTTATGTTGGCTTGGATAAGCGCGGCCAGTCCATGAGTCTGCTGGCATATGGAAGGAAGGCTAAATGGCGAACATTATTGAGATTTACTGCAAAAATATTATGTTACCATCGGTACATCAATTGTGTCCAGACAATTTTACCTCCCAACAGGACAATTGCCCAATTCACAACTGCAGATTAGTGCGGGTCTGGTTCTCGGATAGCAACATTCAAGTTTTGCCTTGGCCATCCAGAAGTCCCGATCTCAGTCCATTTGAAAACGTTTGGGGGACGATTGGTCAAGAAAATTCATGTTAAGAGATATTCGCCCGCAAAACAGGGAAGAACTTTTGTTGGCCGTTGAGAACACTTGGGAAAATGTAGATACATATTACTGTCGAACGTTGGCTCATTCTATGGCAAGACGGTTGGAAGCAGTAATTGCTATATAGCAATGGAGCACCTATTAAATATTGATTTTAAAATAAAGTGTTAATTGATTTAATTTGTTTATATATTTTGTTTTAGCCATATTTTAAAATTAAGAATTACACCCATGTTATGGCTTTAATCGATTATTTTTTTCTAGTACCAAATTATAATCTACACATTGTCATCAAAACATTGTCATATTGACAAGATACTCATAAATCTCTGTATTTTTAAAAGCCACAATTGCACGATGCTAAAGCTAAAATAGATATTTATAAGTGTCGTTTATTTTCAACTGATGGCGAGTGTACAGTGCTCAGCAGTTAAAAGTAAACGATTTTTTTCCTATTGTGTTCTGATCCTTTCAAATGACGTCTTATGTTGACACTTGACACATTGTTAATTTCTGTTGATTATTTCTTGTACGATTCATTTTTCTTCACTTAGCGTGCTTGCTTCCGGAACGGTAAGTAACACTTACCGTTCTAGAATGGTAAGTAAATATAATTGTCATAATTGGCATTTTTAAACATCGCACTGATTTAAAATGAATTTTCTGGAATTCAGTTTAAAATTTAATTCCCTCTAATTTTAATACTTCCATATTGACAGCTCAAATAAAACTTATTTCACATACATTAAGGACATAAAGCCCGGTTTACACAATCACGCAGAGATCATAGATGATCACTGACAATCACGAACATTAAGCAGGGTTCACACTGTCCAAATAGACATTTTTATTCGGTTTCAGTGATATTTCTATTTAACGTCATTTTTGACACTACATAAAAAATTAAATACGTATGTACAAATTCATTTATTGCGATCGTACAAAAAATAGTATAAGCATCACGAACGTTAAGGGTTATACCGTTCTCTGACGAAATTGGAGGTCTCGTTCCGCTCATCCTTCAAACATTGTCTTCGAACGGTAAGTTACCCTTACCGTTCTTGATAATATACTATTACGTGTTTCATTATTACAGTTTTGTTATTGTTTGCACGATCAAGCTTTTTTTGATGACCGTGTTTTTTCCGGAACGGTAAGCAACACTTACCGGTCCGGAACTGTAACTAACGTTAAGGGAAGCCGTTCTCAGACAAAATTGGTGATCCATTTATAAAAGACACATTTACAATAGATTTTCTGAAATTACATACTACTAGATAAAAAATACTTTGTTCCTAACTTGAAATGTTTAATTATCTATACTTATAGGAATACGAGTAATAGGTATGCGAAATATTTAACATAAAAGACTTATAGTACTATTAAATATTTTATGTTAAATAAACAATTATGCGTAAGTATTAACACTTGATCAAATTAATACACTTCATCTTACCTTCATATCCCGGAATCATGGGGTGCTTGTAAATGGTGTCTCCATGTCTGTCATTTACTATATCAATATCCCGAAGAGGTGGGACATGCACCTGGAAAGTTTAATATTGTTAGGAATAATGTGTGGTCTTGAACTAGAATTTTCCTGACCTGGTAGTCATCCCCGGTTCTATCAGATAGCACGAGCTTCTCCGCATGGTGAACAGATGGATCAAGAAGTAATTTATGAGTGGTAGTTCCATAGGTGTCCCCCAGTCGATATTTGTATTGCGGGCAAAATCCAGTGTAACTAAATTTAACACAGTTTTGGATCAATATATTGTTCTCAAGTGAGCAAAGGAGCAGAATGTCATAGACTTGGAATCACATATTAATAATCTAATT